>JAVFBZ010168885.1:0-16681 GCA_032466195.1 Katharina tunicata
TATTTGAAAATTATAAGTTCTTTGGATGATTTTCAATCCATGATTCAGAGAAGGCGTCCGAGTGTTGATTGCCCAAGATTCTTAAAACAAGAGGGAATTCCATGGATCAGATCTACCTATTATATTAGTATTTCTGAGGCTATTTGGGCGCCAACAATTTTCATCAAGTTTCCATGTTTATACCATTTCGGGCTGTAAGTGTAAACGTTTGATTATATCGTTATTAGTTAATAAAAGTTCCAAATGTTAATATCCTTTATCCACAGTTACTCCCCATAAACCCCACTGATCGATGCCGTCAGTGGATACAGACACACTAAACATTTCTATAGTGTGTTTCTGTTTATTTCAGAAGATCTGTGATAAAATGTAATACTGTTAAGGAACATTGAAAGCAAACCTATTTATTTCTGAAAGATTCCTGTTTAAATTTGGGTGTATAAAGTACGGAAAACACAGTGTGCTTGTCTTCAGCCAAATTGTGATCGTTAGCCACAAGGGATAAAATATCCAATAATGTCGTCTAACATAACCAAGGGATGTAAAGGTTCGTTATGGACAATATGACAACATGAAGAGTTGACTGCCTATGGCTAATTTGTGTATGCTCTTCACATCGACGTTAGGTATTATCAGTGATGGTTTGAACGCCCGTTGATTCTTTCGTAAGATGATCAAGTAGATGCTGTTAAGGAGTGGTTTGATAAAACTAAGCAAAAATAACGCGACAAAATCACTTTGGACATGCTATTTATTTTTTACTTAGTTTTTAGATGATTGACTGATTAATATATCCTTGTAATAAGTTGTATACCATAATGTATTAACATTATATCCTGTGTTGCTGAGAGTCGGGTTGTTTGTGGTTAAAACTAAGACAATAGGTATAAAGCAATGTGAAAAAAAAAACCATCCAAAGAACTGCACTGTTTAAGTTTGCTAATGGAGGTATTCATAGATTTGCTATATGGGAATAACGATTTTTCGACAGTGTTTCCACTTAATAAAGCAGTATGATTTTCTTACTGTGGGTCGACATTGCAAGCAATCATGTTAATTTCTAAAGTAGCCCTGCTTAAACTTGTAAGCATAAAGTGTGGAAAACACAGCGAGCTGTCTCCTGACAATAAAAAAACCCCACAAAATTGTGATTGCGGGTCCTTAGGCATAAATATCCAATATTCCCTCTAGCATTATCAACCGTTATGGACAAATGGCAACAGGAAGGGTGTTTTAAGCTCCAGGCCAATTTTTGAATCCTCTTAACAATTAACGTTAGTTATTATCAGCGAAGGCCTAACTCTGGTAATTATGTTCCTAAGCCGATTAACTTATGCATGGTTGTTTCCGGGTAATACCAAAACTTTATTTACAAAAAATGAAAACCTTGAGGAAATCTTCTGTTTATCAGTTACCTTTGTTTTGAACACAATAGATGGCATGGGCCTTTGGATGGTATTACGTATCCAGAAACCCCCTGTTGCACTGCTATTGTTATCGGATGTTCAGTGTGAGATGTAATAAACAGAAAGCCGGCTTAGAATGACAATACTAATTTGTCCTAATTACAACAAGGAAAGTATTTTGTATCCTTTTGCTTTTAATACTTAAAAAGGATGACAATGTATTGCTTGTGTTTTGGAAATTGATGTAGTTATACACTTCAGATTGTTTTCTAGGGCAGTTCAAATGATAACCAGTACACTTTTCCATTGATGACACTTTCCTTTGTTTCTAGATAACATAGGTTACATTAATAAAAATTAAAGTCGGGAAGGCCGGACCAATCTGACCTCCTGTCGAAGAGTATATTGGACCAAAGTTGCGTGCATGGTTTTAAGTGACTATTGAAACACCCTGTTGCCGACTAAATGGTATTATAAGCCAGTGGTAAAATGAACTGAATAAATTAAGAATACTATAGAATTGTCCGCTAGTGTTATATAATTAGCGTCTGAGCTCCGATTACCGAATTCATCTACTTAACTGACTCCCATGAAGTGGATTAGATGTAGAAAATCCTATCTAATTTTGATTTGATTGAAATGACAAGGAATTCCACTTTGATATTGGCGCCAACAGTTGGCAACGAGTTTTAAATCAACCGAATAAGGAAACTCCACTTCAAATATTAACCTCTTGGGAAATATAATGTTCCTCCAGTACTAAGTATGACAGCATAATTAGCTCTTATCATATTGCTGTAGCCAGCTGGACCAATGTAAAGGCAATTGGCAATTCACTGAGTTAATTTCAAATTTTGTAATCGTGACGTGTCAGTAATTTCATTTTAGATCAGTTATTAGTTTCGCGTGTTGCCTATAGCTATGGCTTAGCTGAGTCGGTGCATAGCGGAGTTTACCTAAAATCTATTAAAAGACAAACCAGATTTATTATGTGGGAGAAAATCACTGGAATGGACGTTATTGTCTTCTATTTTGTATTGAGTTAAATGAAATAAAAATATTGTGCGTTTGATATTTGGTAGTGTTCGGAGTTGTTATTATTGATCATTGGTACAATTTACCTTTTCCAAATTCATTCCCGAAAAGTCCAGGAGAAAATCTTCAGAATTTCCCTTTGTTATATAAGTCGCCATTTTGTATTAGATAACTGGCGGTGAAGGAGCGCCTCTTTTCTTTGAATAGAGTCGTTTACGCGCTAGCGAAGCGCCGGAGTAGCTGCACGTTCTTCTTAACAGTCCTCTGGGCCACGTACTGACGCTACTCCCATTGAACCATTATTAGCCCCGCCCCATACTAGTTGCAAAATGTTAACTCTTAACATAGTCATTTAGTGCGGCGGAGAAAAATGGCCAGCCCTCTTAAAGTTGAATTCGAAGTATTGTAGGACTTCGCCCAGCTCATACAAGCCTTGTACAAATCAAACATTTCTTATTTCAACAATTTAATTTAAACTTGTTAGCATCTACCAAATATAATTTGTTGAAAAACCATTAGTTTGGTTGCGTATGTGACATTAAGCTTTCAAATCACAAATGGATATAAATAGTGCATAACATGTCATTAGCATAGACCGTCAATGAGACCATCGATCAGGCTGTTACCATTTGTATTGAAAAGGGAGTCAGGAGTCAGGAGTATCTAGCTGATCAGCAGACGTAATGGAATATCATTAACGCCTGGTAATAAGGGTTTCCCCACAAGGGAATCCTGATGAAAACAAACATTAAATATCAATTCACATATGGATGGTGATTCTTGAAGACGAAAAATTGACAGTGCCTACAGCTGGAAGCGTTGAGCTACAACATAGTATGTCAGCGAAATCGTGCCTTTGGGAATACTTACCATTTACCCTAAATATGATGAGTCTAATGATGGTATGTTTTTAAACTGATCTGGCATCTGCACAACATGGTCTAACGGAGAGCGTTTAACATGAAGTGTCCCAGGTTGTCTAGTTTTATCATATATCTATAACCCAGATCCGCGTGATACAGAGCAACCAGTGCAGAATAACGTGACGTGATTATGTCGCCAGGGCTTCTGTCATTCTAAAACAGATTAAAACAGATCTTTTTTGAAGAATCATTACTACAACAACAACATCAAGGATGGCCTGTCATTATATTAGTGCTAGTATTCTCCTTAATCTGGAGAAAGGTACGAGCCTTTTTTTAGTATGGTCTTCTATCGCTCCACTACATTTAATAGCGGATCAAAAAGGATTACTTCTGCGGTTTTTCTCTAATCTTACAGTGCCTTTAATTTTCTTAAAGATAAACCAATATTTTATTGAGACAGATAAAGTATAGAATGTATATGAAAAGAAAATGTGGTATACATGTGAATCGACAACCATTTGCTCTGCGTTCATTTTCTTAAAGCAACAACAACAACAACAACACAAAACAACAAAAAATATGGACCAATTGACTTGTTTTTAATGGTTAATTGCAATTTTTTAACGTAAAAGTATATATTAAATCACCTTATACTACTCGCCGGTATGGTCATCTCATACCGAAAGTAACACATGGACGTAAAATTGAACGTATTCAGAAATCCTTTTCAAGAAGCTGTCTGCAACTACTTATGTCACTACTTAATGTGATATCGCTCTGCCTTGTGGACAGACATTTTCGCTATCAATCGTTGAAGGAACTCATTTTTCAAACTTACATTTAAACCAAACCACAGCAAAAGTTACACGTCGAAGTCGAAATAAAAAGAACTAAAACAATTAAGGAATCTCATACAGATAGACAATGCGTGATGTTGATCAATGACTAGCCGGCAACTGATAAGGCAATGGCCAATCTATGTTAACTCAAGGTGCCCTCTTTCTCCGTATTGACTAGCCATACACCAACTATCCTGCACCCAAATTTTATTTACCATTGCCATGCCTGTTTCTGACTCGAAATGGATTAGTGGAATCAACAGAATGTTAGTTTTGGGGATTTTTTAAATAACGTAGTATAACTAGAGATTGTTTGATAGCTGCGTTGGCCGGGCTGGAAGCTATTCAATTTCATTGATGTCTGTTTGATATGGTACTTACGTGCGTGGATTATCTTGTCGTATCAATATTATGTTTACTTTGGAATCTAAGTACCTGGAAATTTAATGGTCTTCAATATCGGCTATTGGAAGGCAATGAAATGAACAGCTGGTTTATCCGCAGATGTCAAATTATTTCCACAGTAATATATGATATTAACGTTAGTTTTTTTGTGGCTGTTTTATCTTCACAGGGAAACCTTCTATTTAGTGCTCTTGCAGTTTTTATGAGTTGTCAGAGCTGCGGAATGAAGGACCGTACGTTGCTTTAATAGTAACGTTAGTGTATTCTAAACAAAGGTTAAACAAACAAGTATCTCCGAATACTGAAGTCATCATGTTTGATATTCTATATTTCGGTCTATCTATGTAGCCATCATCAGGAATATGTCACATACTAACACTATACAGGGGTCATGAAAACTACATATAAACACACCTGTATTCCAATTTACAAACATGAAATATCGCTAAACAACACAAAATATAATCAATGATCAAAAACTATGTAGATAGGACATATGCTCTTTTTTTTTTCTATTTTTTTTTCTATTATTGATTTGAGTAGATTATGATTCTGGCTTGACTTTTAAAAGTTCCTAAAGACATGCTGGACACGTCAAGGTCAGGTAAAGTGGATTGAATGTCGTTGTATGTATTCATGCACCTTTGAAGTGCTGAATACTTGTGGGTATTAATTCTACTGCGGTCCCATTTGAAAGTTTTGATCTGAGCATTTCTAGTCATTCTCGGAGGCCCGTTAAACGATAAATTTGTGGGGTATCAAAGAACAATCAAATTGCCTAATTAAATATTTATATAAAAACATGACATTCAAATATCTCCGCCTTTCATACAAGGGCGCAAGGTTAAAATGTTTACAATGTTCTAAATATTTAGATCTCTCATATTGAATCCCTGATTTAAAACTGAGAAATTTAATAACTTTAACTTGAACTCTTTCTATCTTTTCAATTTGCTGTTTTTGCCAAAGGCACCAGAAAACCGATCTATGCTCTAATATACTTCTGACGTGAGCAATGAAGAACGAGTTGAGAGAAATTATATATGAGAAATATTTACAACTTCTCTTCAAAAAACCAAACATTCGGAAAGCCCGGTTGACAGTTTTAGAGATATGTTCATTGGAGCTAAGGTTATGGGTACAAATACCCCAAGGTCTTTGACTTTAACAACCTTATCAACGACTTCTTGTTCTATATCATATTCAACAGAGATGGGTTTTCTTTTGTTTGTGAATGAGATGGAGAAGCACCTCTTATATTTAGAACACGTTTCCATTTTTTTACACCAGTTATTTAACCTGGTCAAGTCCCTCTGTAACAATAAACAATCTTGTACAGTGTGAATGTGACGAAATATTTGTGCGTCATCCACATCATTGATAACAAAGAGTAGCTACACGAGGAAGGCATATCATTGACATAAAGGACAAAAAGTAAGTGCCCTTGTGGTACACCGGAAGTGACTGGTCGCCATGCCGTTGAACCACCATCAATAACGACACGTTGGTATCTTTCAAACAAATGGGATTTCAGCCACATTAGAACATTACCAGATATACCATGTTTTTCTAATTTATAGATGAGGAGTTTGCTAAAATCTGTATATATTACATCCACTTGGCTGTTCTTGTTAAATGCATTAGACAGAAAATTACAGTGATTGCATTGGTATAGTTTTATAAAGAAAGACTGAGGAAAATAAATAATAAATAAAAATGAATGAAAGAGTGAGTGAATGGCTGAATAAAAGTAAACTATGACAAACAGATATTGGGTTGGTATAAGATGTATCAATATTTCTATTTGAAAATTATAAGTTCTTTGGATGCTTTCAAACCATGATTCAGAGAAGGCATCTGAGTGTTGATTCTGCAAGATTCTTTAAACAAGAGGGAATTCCATGGATCAGATCTATCTTTTAAATTAGTATTTCTGAGGACTAATGGAAGGGGAATTGTATTGAAGTTAAATGGGTAACTCTATCAAGGATTGTCATTCTGTCAGTAATATGTTGAAAGTAGTTACAACTTGACAGATGTTTGAAGATTCCACTGTCGGAGTTTGAACAGTGCTTAATGAGTCTTTGCTGAAGGCATGAACTTTTGCGTTATTGTTGTTTATCAGTCGTTTTAATTTTCGAATAGTTCTGTGTACAATGTATTGACCCTGTTTGTCTATATACGGAATATTGACATAATTTGTTTTACAAATATGCCATCATCTTGCCTAACTCGAGGTTCGCTGTCTATAAACTGTTTGATTAATTTGTTGGCTACAGAACGGAAAAAGCCATTTCACGCCATGAACTTCTGAATGGTTTCAATTTATTTATTTAGAAGGTTGGTTGTGCTACATAATTTCTTTGCTCTTCATAATAGGGAACGTGTCCAGGCTGTTGTCTGCCCTATGTTTCACAACTGTCATGTTTAATAAACTGAGCAGTGTTAGAGGGTTCTCTATAAATAGAAATATCGAGGTTGGAGATATTGAGGTCCAAAAAGTGAATATTGTTTTTATCAACACATTCTTCGCAGGTAAACTTGACCTGGAGATGAAAAGAATTAAGTTTGTTTAGTTCTAGGTTGATATTCTCAATTTGATCAAAACAAGTGTATCATCAACATATCGTATGTAGAATTGGATTATGTTAGATTCTATAAGTTGTGTTACAATACGATTTTCTAGTTCAGTCATTATGATTTCTACTAGGACTGGGCCAATAGGTGAACCCATAAAAACACCATCAACCTATTGGTAAGATTCAGAATTTAACATCAAACGAGTTTTAGTGCAGCAATGAACTCTTGGAGGGTGCGTTTTTGTGGTCTTGTCTGTGTCACAGGGTTATCATATATATACGTGTAAGAATAATGTCAACTGTTTTCTTAAGTGGTACATTCGTAAACGGATAGGTTACATCAAATGATACAAAGCGATATCCTTCGTTTAACAGTAAAGAAGAAATGATTTTAATTTTATCAATCGCTTCAAAGGAATCTTTCCTTTTATACTTGTTTTGACCTAGTGGACTTAACATGGCAGATAAATGTTTACTTAGATTGTAGTAAGTTGCTCCAGTATTGTCAAATACTAGTCTCAACGGTGGAAGGTCACTATAGTCCTTGTGTATGTAGGTAGACCATATGCTCTTGCTAGTCGACCGTTTTGTGTGCGTAGGGCTTTATATTCTTGTTCTGCTATCTCATCTGTAATCTTTTAATATAATTTAAGATCAATCATTGGTTTCGTGTGTCGCCGATAGCTATGGCTTAGTTGAGACTTTAGGTATAGTGGAGCTTTATTAAAGTATGTTACAACGAGAAGCCGAAATGAGTCCGTGGGGTAAAACGTTACCGATAACGTTATATTTATATACAATGGAGATGCTCCATGAACAAAAACAAATGTTTGAAAATAAATGTTACATATCTCCAGAGAAGACCATGGCGGATTCAAACTGCAGAATAATTTCTCTGCTTAAGGCTGACATCTTGACGGAAACTACGAGATTAGATAAGACAAAGAGTGGAACAGACATTATTGATTGATTGATGTTTTTCTATTCACCAACAAAATACATCGAGTCATACATAAAAAAATGAAGAGAGAGAGAGAAAAGAAGAGTAATACACATTGAGATCACATAAAGTAAGACACGAAGAATAAGACACAGGAATGAAAAAACAATATGAATTAGAAAGAAAACTTTGACAAATAAGAGACAAGGACAACGAAAAGATATACAAAGGTGTCAAAATTCTACAAAATTCTACAATTGTACAATGAATATAGTTCATTCACTGGCGGAAATAAAGTCCCATGGGGCTTGTACGATCCCAAAAATGGAAGAAAAAAACATAAATACTAATATTCAAGATATTTGTGATTGGTGAAATTAATTTTCATTAAATACATTATTTAACATTGATAGACTAATGACAATTTATCCTGGGAACATCCTCGGAACATCATCCCGATACTCCATGATAAAGTCACTTATAAGTCCACATCCCGATCTGACTAACAGCGTTAGCAAACTGTCGGCTCGACACGATGCTGTGAACTATAAACCTATTCATCTTCTATTCTTAAGGTTTAAGCTCCAGTGGGAAATATCTTTGAATTGAGGCCTCACGCCTGTTCACATCGAGCAATAAAACATACTCCACAATAATGCCATGTGCGAGTCAGAGAGTTGATGTAAAGACGTATTGAACGCACAATTGTACGTTACATTCTGTAGGACTATCGCGTAAACAGGTGAATGTTGTTAATAATGAATAGGGCAGCATTGTACGTTTTGAATGCTTTCTGTAAGTCTGCAAGTTATTTCTGTTTTACTATTATGGATCATGGGGGCAATTTACATTTGTTTTATTCATTCCGAAAACGTTTAGCGGAAACTCTTCAGAATACACTATGAATTCAGACTTGAATGGGTTTGTGATTTCAAGCAGTAACTCTTTTAGGAAACGGTTATTTTTACGATAAACCTCTCCATTAAAACACAACTGACGGCAAGCTTTCAGACCGATAATAATGATCTATGGTATATTATTTATGGTTGGTCCGTTTATTAGTTAAATACTATATTTGTGGGACGTAAGGGTCTATAAAGGCCGTTATTAGCAATTCATATAAAGCTCCAATGTATGGTGGCAAAACCAACACTGACCAATTTACTGAAGACCTCGAGGGGACTTAATGGAAACAGAATAAAGCGCAAAAGAGTTGAAAATCTAGTGTCGGGTATTAACATGTACTGGTTCACTTTGTATACCGTGATCCCAACATAAATGACAAACAATCGATATTTACTTGACTTTCCGCCATACTAACCATCTTCATGAAAGATTGATTGATTTATTGAGTTTTAACTCTTTTGAAGGGGTTTGAATGTAGCAGAATAGATTTGTAATACATCTTGAGCAATCAGCTCTTCTAATCAGGACTATGCTATTACCCTTGTCTGGTCTCGTTTATGGAGGTCCAAATTGTCATTTAATACACAATTAAGCGATATGTCATATACCCGCGAATTGGAGATATCTCTTAATAAATAAGAGATAATTATAATTGAATAATTAATATATCTAATTGAATTATTGATATTTCTTATCCAATTACAGATATCAATAATTTAATTAGAGATATTTCCTATTAATGAGAAATATCTCTTATTATTTTGAGATATCTCTAATTAAATTAGAGATATCTCTAATTTTTGATTAAATGACAGTTTGGCCCTCCATACTGATTATGGCAATTTTGGTTTTGACAATTGTTCCCAAATTCGTTTCGCAGGTATTACCAGCTCTGATTTACGTGGCCATGTGAAAAGTCCATGTATTTATCCAAATTGAAGTTACTATTGTTCCAATATATGCTTACTTTTTGCCGTATACACTGCTTTGAACTTAGAACATTTATAAATGGATTTATGGCAATTGATTTGATCTCAACTCAATTATATTTGTTATGCTTGTAAACATGCATAGCTTTTGCTATCTTTGAGAGTGAATTTTGACTGCCTGTTCACTTCTTAAGCTGGTTATTACTACCGAAATAAGAAACTAACTTGTATTATTTATCACTTCTCGGAATTGTGGGTTGGTCTATTATGGATCACTTGAGGCCAGCTATCTTTCTGGACACTGTTTTCCGTGTTGTGGAGTATATCTTTAAATGCTATCTAAATTTGATCTCACTATGGTGCCAAGGGAAGCACGATTAGGGCTTTTCAAGTTACAAATGGATATGTATGGTGTATAATCAGTCATCAGCCTAGGAGGAATAGAATTTGGTCGACCAGACAATTGCTGAGTAACCATGAGTATAGAGAGTATAGAACAGAGTGCCAAAGAGTATCGAGCTGTCAAAAACGTAAAAGATGATCAATAGTGTCTGGTAACAAGGGCTTATCCACGAGGGATCGGCCAAACTGGTCCAAAGAAAATGTTCTAACTGATGGGAGATTTAGTTTTATATTTTAATGTTTTATAGGGTTTTCGTGTGTAACGATGGCTCTTACGTTGCAGGTACGAAATAACGCTTCTTGTCGATGGATTTGGTTGAAAGAGCCTGAAAGAGAAAGGTGTGTTTATTTTTCCTATTGCACATATAAATATATACATTCGTTTACAAAGCATGTTGAGTTATATTTGACATCAATCTAAAATAAGTTATTTTTAAATGTGTATCTAAGATTATCATCAATGAATGTTATGGTAAACAATTGTATCCAACAACCGTATGAAGAAAAAAACCCAGTAGTTGCGAATTCTATCCATCCTACCAGACCAAAAAACTTAAACCATGCAAGTCCGATTATCAGTACCGTATCAAAGGCAGCAGCTTTGGTACTGATTGAATACCAATGTTGAATACCAATTCAAATGGATAGGTTAAAGCCTCTGTGGGAATTTTACCTGTAGTAGTACTTTAAAATATTACCGACGACTGATATAGCTTGGTAAGCCGCATTTAATAGCTATTGCTAATTTTCTATAAATTTTATATCTGGACGCTTTCGAGAAAAAATGCTTGTTATATTGGTCTTAAAAGAACAAATTGGTAGCTACACATCAAACCATTTGTAGTTCCAGAGCATATTTAATCAAAAATACCGAGTGCCTTGTTATATGTTCGTTTTGTGTACGGCTATTCTCGGATTCTTAGAAACTAGTGATGTGTGAATTTATAGTAATAGACACTACCGTAAAAAACCCCAAATCAATGAAACAAAACCGTGGTGGGTATTATATAACGGACACCAAACGAAGAGGGCATCTATGTTGCTCCAAGGTTGGCAATTGTCTCACCCTCAATCGATAATTACAGCCGAATCTACAGATCCCATCTTGGTGTTTATTTGTATTCTTGTATCTTAAGCAGCCATCGTCGTGACCAATTAACAAAGTGTGAAAAAGGGGAGTGGACAATTCATAATTAAGAATCATATATTAAGTTCTGTCAGACAAACTAAACCTCGGTTCACGACAAAGAGATGTTCCAAAATGCCAACAGTGCCCAGCAGATTTGTTTGAATTAACATTATTTTGGTTGTTATAACCTAAAGGTGACAACCTGACGATATTTCAGCAACAGTAATATCAATTCGAACAACTAATCTGCTTGGCATTTTAGAACATATTCATGTCGGGTCCGCGGTTGTCTGGCAGAACTTAATATAATTCTAACTCTGACCTATATGATTTTCGCCTCTTCCTCCAACGACCATGGCTGAAGGAAGGCTATCATCCTTCACTTTGTGTGAGTTGAAACATAGTTGCAGTTTATCCTGGAAGCTTACCTGTCACTTTGTCACTATTGTTTACAGATCTTATCAATCTTCGGTGTATGTCATACCAATACAAAGGAATTATTTTATAATTTAAAATGAAAAAGTGTTAAATGCAGGAGCCTAATTTTACGTAATTAAAGTGAACCATATGTAAAATTGACACATTTTGTGATAGTAAAATACCCATAGTCAATTACACTATAATGGATGAATTTTTTTACGCCCCAAATTTTCCGAAACGTAATCTACGGTCACACAGGCAAATTGGTGGTTCTAAGCCGGCTCTGGTCAGGACCAGGTTTGTTTTTGCGTTTAAACCGATGAAAAAGTTAAATAAACTTACCCGGAGCCGAGTAATCCGCCTTTTTCTTATCCAAAAAATTTGATGTGAAAAATAATTCGTATGAGATATCAGTATCAGTCCGTGTAAACGCTACAGGTCCAAAGATGGTTCACGTCACGGTACAGTTTACCTACGACTTGATGGTGCCGTTCGCTTGAGCTAGCTGGCAGTGTGTCAATTGCGATTCCCATGACACTTGCTGGTGGGTCGGATCAAAAGCGCTGTGTACCGCAAACATCCATTTGGTGATTGCAACCACAGCTAAATAGTTATCCATTTTCGAAATTGTGTTTAGCATAAGAGCGTAAATTATATGAATAATGCACATACATACTTGATGAGAATCTACTAACAAAAAATGCAAAGGAACCCAATATTAGGCACAAAAACAACGCTAAAACTTGTGGCCGTTTTGCTACTTTACCCCCAACAACTCATTCGCTGCCGATTCGTCGTGGTTGAGGCGCTGGTTAGACAAACGTTAATATTGTATATTTTAATTGTTTTATTTTTATACTTTTTTTTTCAAAATTATTATTATTCATTTATATATTTTATTTATGTCTCTTTTCTCTTTTTATTGTTTCAAATGATTTTATATCGGTATTTATTTTTTTTATCTTGCTTTAAAAAAATCCTTTTAAAAGACAATTTGTGTGTTTATATAATCTTAAACATTTCCATGTATCTTATTATTTAAACATTATGTATGTAAGCTTGTCCTGTGATGTAAGTGTATGTGTGTTATGTACCGACAATTGTTTTCTACAATTATTATGTTTTATCATTTATTTTGTTTTCTTACTTTTTACTGTGTGGATTTTGCCACTGTTGGTCGAAATAAAAGCAATACAGTTCATGCAAAATATATTCGACGTTAAATAAAATTTCTTGTATTTTAAAGTTTCTCATTGTATACTTTCTTTCATTTACATCAAATTGCCTAGTTTGTCATCGATGCACCTGGTTGAAATATCAAAAGTACGATGGAACGGGGTTTTGCCTTTCCTTATTTGTAGAGTATTTACACCGCCAAAGCTTCCATTTTATGTCTCACTAAACTGATTTAGTTTATAAGTTAATTATTTCATCAGGAAACAATTTATTCTCGTGTTTAAAATCTTGACAGAATGGAATAAAAATATCACATTGTGCCAAATCGAATGAAACATGCACGATGAACCTACTTTAGTAAACGTGAAAAGTTCCCCTTCTGGCTACACAATTATAGATTTAATGCCTATAATTTAGTCATCCAAAACAATCTTATCGGGAATAGATATAAATGATACAGATCTGTTTTCTGCATTAAATATTTTTGTCCATCACAATTATATCAGAGTTTCGTGTGGTTTGAAAGATGAAAGTTTGACAAGCGTCGGTTGTCTGCAAAACTTGTATTTATTCACTAATGCCGTTGATGAGAATGTTAAAAATCTGATTACGTTAAAATTAGGAGCAAGTAATGATGCTGGAACCACATTTCCACCGATATTATCGTTTTGTGTGTTGCCAATGGGGAATATATTAATCACGCAAAACGTCATCCGCAGGTTATAATCTCAAGTAATGTAATTTCTGGCTCAAATTGAAATTTGTCAAATGAGGTGTCAATTGCACAGTTCACATTGCCCTATAATTTAGAACAGGATACACATTACTGTTATAGATGGGCACGGATAACAGCAATAATGTAATACTTGGTTTATCCCATAGCAATCACAGACGTACATTTCCTTTATAGTATTTATTCTGTGTGGCAATTCTACAGTGTCCAGATGCTAGCCAGGAATAATGTGCTTTTAAGTTAGATATGTCGTAAAAATAACCAGGGCGATCCAATTGGCGTTACAACTAGGTCAGGGAGCTAATTTCATAACGAAGTGCGTAATTGTGAATGCAAAATGTTGCCAGCTACATGTAGTTGTTTGTCTGGAATGAATAGCGAGCAAATAAATTACTGATGACAAATGGGCTAGTGAAAGTATAATTTATTTATATACTGCTTATTATTTGCACAGAAATGACTAATACTCGATATATGTAGAACTATAACAACGTTATTTTTGGCTGAATCTAACCAGAAGTTTTATGTCGTTTAGGTGTAAAAAACGCTACTTCGCCTTGGTGTTTCATATATCTGTGAAGACTATTAGTCTCTTAGCCATTGATGGAAGTACATTTCCAAACTAGCACTCCCGCCAAAGAGAAGCGACAATAATAATCTGTGTTAAAGAAAAATAAAAATAAAATAAAACGATTTAGGAATCCTATAGAGTTGGGTTATGTTCTTCTGCTGACGTTTCCGGATGACTCATGGTTGTCTGAAAAGTGGTTAGGCTGTTGTCTGTTGAGGTAAACTCCAGGGGTCTTCTGTCTTTATGTTGACTTGCTTCTTTAAGAGGCATGCATGAACTGGTTGTCCAATAAGAATAACATATTTCAAGCGGATTACAATTCCTAGATTAATTAACGGGTGGGGATTCGCCGTAGATTCTAACATCGTTTTCAAACCAGATGACATACAGCAAGAAATGTATAATTGTATAAGTTGCTCAAGAAACTAAGTAAACAATAATAAAATAAAAATACCAAGAATAAAGAGATTTGTGGGTTTGAAATGATCCAGGTATTAACAATTGTGTCTTAATTGATGGATTAACTGATCGTATGAAGTTGGCAGGTGGTAACCACTGTCCCTTTTCAGACTGTTTGTTTGTTTGTTTGATTGGTGTTTAACGTCGTACTTAAAGGTATTTCATTTATATGACGACGGATTCTCCACTTCTTAATCTACTCAATACGGTGGAAAACCAGGAAGAAACCTCGTAAAAACCGCCCCCGCAATTGCCGAAGTTACCTCGCGAGACTCACCCATATACCTCAGGTCCACTGGCGCGGGCCCCCCTTTTCAGACTGAATGGGATGTTTTGATGCACATGGCTTCAATTAGCTTCCTGGTGGTTTGTTCATTAAGTGCTCTTACTGAAGCATTGGTATGCATAGGATTAAATATGATATGTGCAGCGGATTTACTGTCCAGTTTGTTAACACAGATGATAAATGGTTCCTTTGGGTTCTCATTGCCTTGGCTTTCGTGATGTATTAAGAAAGGATTTCAGTTTTTTGCAAGTTGAAAATGTTGTTTTAATACTCAAGTTGGATTAGGTGCAGAATTTTCAAGTTGGGTTACGGATGAGGATGGAGCCAAATGTTTGGTCCTTATTGAGCACGTCTGGTGGTGGATTTCCTAAATTTATTTATTTCTGTCTTAGTTGACTGTTATCAATTTCGGTTCTAAGAAATATGATGAAAATGGGCTATTTCTTCATCGTGTTTAATATTGGAACTGTAGTTCTTGATAACACATTAGGTTTGGGTGGATAAAGTGCTTGATTTCATTTGGATCGGTTGGTTTGGTCAGCAAATCTGTTTTAAAAACCGAATCAGCTCAGTAAAGTACCTTGAATGGATACAGGATTCTAATAAACTCACTGTAATTTCGGGGGTTAGTATGAATTAAACCATCGTTGATCAGTAGTTTTTGATATATCAATTTGATAGTTCCTTGTCTGCGAATCTTGTTGGAGAGATCTACTACATCATAGCTGGTCAGTAGGGAATCTGATTGGGTGCTTTGGATTTTGTTGCACAAGTATGTGAATTCCTTAAAGTATAGTCCGTTAAATTTTCCTAGGGGTGTCCAGACATTTCAAACATATGTAGCAGTATTAGTATTAGATGGTAGCACGAAAGCAAATCGGAATATGTGCCTTTGCGGTATTTTTGCGGTAACTTTGATGGTAGCTTTTGCGTAAGGAGATTAGCAGCTTGTTCATTCTTTGATAAATTACGGCGTCTTTTGGGTGATTTGCTCGAGATGTTGCAAGTTTGGTGTCAGGTGAAGTCAACATTTCCTCCCTGTGCTAGCTGTTGAACACGTGGGTAATGAAGACGTCTGTTGGTAAAGATTTATAAGATGGTATAAAGTTTAGACCCTTGGTTAGAACTGCTATTTGTTCACAGGATAAGGTTAGGCTGTTTTAAGTTTGTTTCTTCTCAGGGGATTGTCCTGGCAGTGCCAATATATTGAATTATAGTAACTTAGCCTTTGAGGTAGATTACAACCACGTAACGGGTTAGCACTTTACATGTAGACGTAAACATATCTAAGTCAGCTCAGCAATATCTGCTTCTGTCCTAAAATTAATTTATGGAATTATTACCGAATTGGTTTTGGTTATTGTTACATAAGCTACTATAATCGGAAATTGTTTCATAGTGGACACACTTTTGATATACTGGAGCATGATGACAGAGGATTTAGAAGTATTTTATTTTTGAATGTAAAACGATTTTCTCATCGGTAAGAGTATTATTCATGGTTTTACACTATGCACCGGCAAAGAAAATCCGTCCTATCAGTGTGTACCCTGTAGTACGACGTCCCGCTAATCAAATCAATCAATCAATCAATCAATCA
>JAVFBZ010168896.1:0-11009 GCA_032466195.1 Katharina tunicata
GGGAATATATGCTGCATAAAATCAACATAATTATTTACAATGTTAATCATATGCCGGTGTTTAGTACCACTATAATCTTTAGAGGTTTGGAAATCAATGATGTTACTTTCCTCTTAAACTGCTTTTAAACTCGAGCAAGACACTTAAAATCATGCTTGTAAGCGACCAACACCATAAAGAAAAAGCACACATTTCTCAAGTTAACGTATTATGTGCCTAACACTTCTGAGTAGTTACAGACAAAAGCCACAAGCTTTTTGCTATTAAGTACACTGAGGTGTAGGCGTGGTACGATGTGTTTATTCTAATGAATTTCCGCAATATTGTCTAATAAATCTATTTTGTATAAACAGCAAATCGATGTATTGATCTTTTATCGGGATTGAAAAACATCTCTATATTTTATTGCTGTGTTACATTCTTTGAAAGCTTTTAACTTTATCGACTATTGGAGAACAATATAAGCTCTTCTCCCAGGGAACAAATGGCACGATGGCCCCCACGTGAGTCATAGATCGGAGGTGCAGCAGAAATCTATAAGATACTCTAGCTTACATCAATCTTGTACGTTTGCTTCCTCACTACGTTTGAGGATGTCATCTCGTTAGCCCTAGCTTATGCTGGAAAAATAACTACGACATGTTTGTTAAAACTATCACGATTTACCACCCACATTTTAATCCATCGATTCGATAATGAATCTATAATTATTGTGTGTTTACGAGTGGGGCTCAAATAAATTAATATTATCAAAGTAAATCTGCATTTATTAACTACTCACAATTTGACTTTCTAATACAGAACATACATGTAGGTTATCAGGAGTAATTGACAGTAATAGTTATTCCTCAGAGAACAACCTCGCACAAAAATGTGTGCACAGAAAGGGACTGCTCAACCTGTATAAGAATATACAGGCTCTCAGATTTACCATAGGACACATTTAGATCATGTACACTACATGGTCATTTGGGTTTATTTCCTGATTCCGTAATGGATACCTGGTCTGGCTTAGGATAAAACTGACTTAAGCTTACAATAAAAATAGGAGGACAAATGAGTAAATATTATATAGTAAATCTCTGCCATGTTTAAATGTCGACGGGTTCCTCGCAAGTAAGAAAAATGCTGCTACGTGAAGGTCTGACTATCTCTTAACACACAGATGTTCGTATTAATCTATAAACTGTTATTTACGTGAAAGTTTGGTTTTCTCGAAGTTCCATCTCGGTTTCCAACTATACTCCGGTCACGCCAACTGATTCGTTGCTTAAGTGAAACTACGATGTTAAACACAAACAGTACTTGAGTTCAGCTCATTAAAATCTCCATCTCTACATAAATTTTTTTTTAAAAATTGAAAGGTTCGAAAATGACACGAGTTCTGGAAAAGGTATGTATGACATTCCATTCCAAGGCTACAATCGTCTTGATGGTTTGCCGATTATATGAAGAACCTTCCAGCTGAAATTATTTACCATAATAAGAATAAAACAAGATTTGTTTTAATAGAAATAAAGCACAACTTGCGACGTCGTTGAACAGATCAAATAAAGTGCGTGTTCTGTATAAATATCATATCGTTATACGCTAAATCAACGTTTGGTGAACGTTTAGCAACCTTAGCCAACAGTAATTCGGCTCAAAATTAATTTATAAATGTTGATAAAATCTATTATTTTTTAAATTTGGGTCCAAAAGTTTACCCAAAATTAGCCGAAGGAGAATCATTCACAATATTGCACACAGTTTAGCATCAATCATAAACTGACAAACGCTTGTAGTATTATTTTTGGTGAATGAAATACTTCTTGGATTATTCTATTAATCTACACATGTTGTGTACTACTATCACCAATATATTGATTTTAGTACCCGCTGTTGGTAATTACTGATATTGTACTCACTAACAGATCTAGGCCATGTATCCTTAGGCGATCATTGGTACACTGCCTGCCAATTACTAACATATCCCATTAAATTGGTAGCCTTAACATTTACATAAACCAAATAATAAGTTGATTAACTAAAGGCAATTGTGATGATTAATATATGGTGTTTTTTGGCTGAGAATAGGCCGAAATGATCAGGAGAATATATCCTTAAACGACCCAAAAGCATTAAAAATAGAGACAGAATTGATGTTTCTGACAGTGTTTAAACTTCTCACAACCCAACAGGATAGAGTGGTAGGGCTGCATATTTCTTGAAATATCCGGATTGAATTACTGTATATAAATATACACGATTCTGACATGGCCTAACAGAGAACACTGACGTTTATACCCTAGTATTTATTTACACCTCTTACCTACTGTTTTAACGGGGAAGTCAAAATCTTTTCAGATCAGACAGTATCTTATCAGCAGGCATGGTTGGTGAAACTTAGTAGTATTTGCCAAACGTCAAACAATATCCTTCATTGTCTGCATAGTTCTACATATAGTTTGTTACAAGGAATGTAGGATATGATAACACAAATTTATGTTAAAATAAACATTTGATACTTTATCACTTGGGAGTAACACATGCTTTCTTTTGCGGATAAAACTTTAGTAACTTTTGTGAGAGCTGTTGTAACATAATGAAAAAAAGGAAATTTTTAAATGATATATCGTACGTATCTCTTAAGATAATTCATTGAACGGCATATATGACAATGAGTTTAAAAACACTGAATTATTATGTATCTTTGTGTATATTTTATCGGAGTCACAACTTCACTATACTTAATGATACATTAATCTAGGCCTAAGAATTCGAACCTCTTCCATCCCATGCAAACGTCATTGTATATTAGATAGACAATTTGATTTTTTTTTCCTGAAAAACGTAAGCAGATAACTGGGTACTGAGAGACACGTCAGATATGTACTGAGAACTGCCTATTTAGTCTACATTTAGCAGGTATACTGTTTCAAACACAGACTTACACAATTCGGCTTATCAGGTGTACTCGTGGTTGTAATACTTTATCTAACCTTCAAACAACTGTAGTGTAACTCCAGTTACGTATGCATAAATACCTGGACGTAACGAGCCATTGAGAATTGTACGTTCTATACAATATATCACAAAATTTGGTGTGAACTATTTGCAATAAATAAAAGCAAAACGTTAGCTATTTTATACACAACTGGGTTTGTTTGAGATTGTATTGAGTGCCAGCTGGCATTCCGACCCTTTATCGAACATACACTTTCAATCTATAATTCATTCCAACCACTGATTTGATCATACTAGAAATGGCTAACAGTGTTGTGTCAGCTGTTATAACTTCTGCAATATATCCATACAGCTACGTAATTGCGCTATTCGTGTTTATTGTTATCACATGTTAGCTGAGGCGTAAAGATAGCTGTATATAATGGCGTAATAGCGCTATAGCATTAGCTGGCAAAAAGGCAGGATTGAATGCATTTTGTTCCCGAGAGTGTGCATGGTTTGATTCAAAGGATTGTGCTGCTAATAATAAATGATGTTGACGAACCGTAGTTGAATTAATATTGATTTCCAGGGTAATTTCAAGATCGTTTCAATGAAATGGTAGCTAACGTAATTAAGGTAATCAGCGTGGTTGCGTGTATGAGTTACACCCATGAGGCGGCCTTTTCCTTCAATGCCAATGCTTCTAGGTCTTGTGCACTATTGCCGCAGGGATTCCTATACACAGATTTCATTAATAATTTAAATTATCCTGCCGCGTGGATCAGCCCGGGGAAAATAACAGACCTGAGAGGGCCATCTCTCCTATATCCCTGTTATCCATCTATATTGTGTGATAAACATTAAACAATATCCATTTCATAATAGGATTGAGTTAACTAACGAATTTAATAGTTAATAACCCTGGCCGTCGTATCGAGTCTATCCAATTCCCTAGAACATATAGGGCATACGCCTGATTAGACACTTAACATTTAGTCCTGAAAAAGTTTAACGGCTATGGTATGACAATAGGGTCATTTTCACTGTCATGTCACAAATATTGTACATTTGTCTTTCCAGTACAATTAATTACCGAGATACTTAATTTGTATTAGCCAAAAGTATGGTAATCGCAAAACACCTGGAACTAATGCACAAAATGGATGACTTTTAGTCAACAATCTCCAGTCATTTAAAACAATTTATATTGACCTTTGTTCTATATGTTGACATGACGGTGAAGGTCGGCTTCTTCGGAATTTTCTCGACATCCCTTGGTTAAAACGTTTATTTGATTCATGCATAAAGTACCTCATATTTCTCCAAATGTAAATGCCTAGTTTAGTATTAGCAGTGATAAGATATACTTGAAGCTATTTTGGGTTGGGACAACCGCACATTAACTACCGGTACTTATATATATTTAAAAAGAAAAAAAACACAAAATGTATGGATTTAACTTGTGTAATAATATCATGCAATAACCTGGAGCCAACATTCCTCAACTTAAATAGACAGAAAATGTTTAATGACACAAGTCATTATCGCGACTTCAGTGATAACAAGGCGGTGTATTTTTACAGAACAACCTTGCTTATACTGCAGACGTCGTTTGATAGCACACTTGATTAAACCAGAGTTTTTATTTAATGGGTATTCATCCTTATCTCACTTGTTTGTTTTAATACATCATATAGAAGGTTGTCAGACCGAGTGGCCATTTTTGCCCAGTCTCTCCTGATTAGTGCCATAAAAATAGGTTGTGGCGATCATTGCCGACATACTGACTATTTTGAACTATAAACTGTGTTTGTGTATAAAGAAGGACAGGCAAGAATAAACAGTCTCTTGCATACATAAGTTAGGAGAGTCTTTGATTGACTTCCATAGAGAATTGGAGCCTCCACTAACTCTCAATTTGGCTAATAGTCTGGCGGTTGCATTGGTCGGGAATTAGGATTTATTTCTGTATTATTGACCAGTGTAACTCGCACAGCCGTCCCATGATGGCACATTATCAGGGTTTAATCTCCCCTGTATAGGCCGTAAACGTGGAGCAGTTTCCATTCCGAGGACAAACATGCCTAGTCACATTCAGACTAACACTTTCATCTCGACTTCTGTAAACTTCCATTAATAGGCCCCCTGTACTCTATCGTTTCTCTCTTCTATAAACATGGGTTTTTGCATAACGTAGGTTCTGTTTCTGCTATTGGGTGTTAATTGGTTCTTGATGGGTTAACAGATCATTTCTATCGATAAAAGGGTTTAGGTTTTGCCAGATGGACATTATACTATATAATGTAAAAATATTATGTAACACAGAATAATGTAATGCTAAGGACGTAAAGGTTTAAAACTATTTCCTTGCATGCTCAACAAGCTTTATCCATGCAAATATACCAGAAAATGACATATCTCTGATTAAAAATGGCGTACTTCCGGTTAATCTTTAGTCCCATGAAAAGTCGATAACTGTCCTTGTTGAAAAATCTTACTGATCTTTCAATCCTTTAAAGTCAACAACTTCATAATAAAAATTAGAAATACCATGTAAAAATAAAGCTCATGGGAACTGTATTGTAATTGGAAGAAAGTTGTGTGATTTTTACTTTACTGGCTAAATTTACTTTGTGCCAGGCAACAAATTGAACAGACAAAGATTAATAAAATATTTATCATTTGCGACAATTAAAGGTCTAGTAGTAATGAAAAAAACTATTTGGTTGATTAAATTGATATTGATTTATTTATTCACCATAACATATAATACAAACAAAATAGACGGATTATTATATATAGTAATGCAGGAATAAAGCCCATAAGGGCTTGATCTATCCCGAAAGATATTCAATAATATAAACGATCATGTTCCGTAGGAATTTGTATCATAAATCGACATGGGGATTTAAATATTTTATCAGAGATATAAAAAATACTAGCAAGTAAGCATATGTCGCTTGAAAGTGTAACAGACATACTGACGGGCCGACAGATAATGTGCCCACTATATTTTTCATGTTTATTCACCATAAATATTTGATTGTTTTTTTTTTAACAAATTTACGAGCATTGTACATGATGGCGGGAATAAAGTTCCAAAGAACTTGTTCTATCCCTACGAATTTGTATAGTAGTTAATAACAGCTGAAAATAATGATTGTATGTCATATGCTTCTATATACCACGGTACTTGTGTATAAAAAAGTACACGTGTTTGATTATTGGTGCCATTTTGCCACGCAGTTGGTCGGTCATTTTGCACTTCACACCCAAAACATCGAAGAGTTGTTGGTACTCGACTCGGGGTGAAAGTGCAAGTTTACTATGCGGTCAAATCGTCGTAGTCATTTCACACCAGCAATGCCCTTGAATAAATATTGATTTTTCCATTCCAAAATTTGACAAAGTAGTTGAGCAGGTAAGAGATTAGCTACCGTTCAAACAGCAACGAATTCCAAATTTATGATATGAAATTTCATGGTTTTGAAGAATAAACTTGAAACAATCTTTATATTATTTTGAGCCTGAAACCATTGGCCCGAGTTTGCTTATTGACAATTGTAGAGGGTAAAACTGACTTAAAATCGCAGTGATTAATTTTTCGTTGCAGGTAGTACACACAGAATCTATTATGATTATATACAACTACATACAATCTAGTTCAGAAATAGATATTTGTCGACAGGTGTGTCTTTTCAGAAAGAGACCGTTATGAATTATAACGTATACCAGCTGTGTTCCATACTGAACTAAGCTTTAGTGTGCTTCAATCTACATTGGACCAGTCTAAGTACACAGAATGAATTTAAATCCGACTATAACGCTGTGGATTGTGAAGTACTGTAATACGGCATACGGGTTTGTTCTCATGCAGTGATGCTCTTGTGGAAACGCTCAGCGCTATTATAACTTTGATCCCTGATTGGGAATTGACCGACCAGTTCGTCCCAAGATTAAGAAGCTATTCCGCATACCAAAAGAAAAGGAAATATTTGTATGCAACTCAACAATAACGAAGTGAGCGCCTGTCTGCAGTAATCTATCAGTAAAAAAAAACAGTAACTAATTCACGCCATAAAGTTCAAAGAAATTCCAATTTAAAATTAAGTAAAATTTATTTAATGCCATAAAACAGAACATATTTACGTTCGTTACCGAACACGTGTTTGAAGAGCAACGCGAGGCATCGACTCTATAAGTTTGCGATTGGCATTTATCCGAGTTGTCCAGGTAAAAGTTCGTAATACATCTCCTCTTTACAAAGGTGAGGTACGTATCAGTCCATTTTGTTTTATTTTAAAGATACTGCAATGTCCACTCTGCTATAGAGGACAATTATATTTCAAGCCTTTGTTATCCAGAAACTTCAAAATTCTGCAGGTAACTTCTACGTATAGAGCGGTGAATGGAGCTGCTGGGGAAGTTTGTAGTTAAAAACGTCCTTATTTGGACGGATTTGGGTATCATAAAGATAATTCCACAAACCAACGACGGCACTGTATAATATCTGTGTCCAAATTTGTTACAATTCAAACTATGGTGGATTAGGCAGACAATCAACGAGAAAGACAAAAGAAATGAAAAGTATTAGCCAGCGGCCAATCTTTTTTGACAGTTTGGGCAAATATTCCACTATATATATATATATAATTTAAAGACATATTGCCTAAAGTAACAAAATTGCACTTTGTTATTTTGAGTTACTTGTTTACAATCGTGACGAATGATGTTTTCATGGCATCCATTGCTATTAGCCAAGCTTAAAGCTTCGGATGGTTAATGAGCTTTGGTAATAAACGCTGATCATATCAGTGTGTCATCTGTTTGCTTACATGCTGTCATGGGAACCACATTAAGCTATCTACATTACATTATAGTACGCAGTTCTTCCGTCACTTTATGTACCGACTGATATAGTATTTCGATATTCCACTGTTTTGATTTTAACAACAACATTCAGCAAGTATAGACCAATAATAGAAGGAAATTATGTTAATACTCTTTCCATACTATTTTGTTTTAAATGGTGTGTTAGTTTATCTTAGGTTGATTTTGTAAAGCTCTTGAAATAAACACCATCGTTATTAATTACTTTAACGGCCGGATTTCTGGGGAACATTATCTGTATTTCTACTTCTATATTTCTTTATACATATTACCAGAAAAAAACAAGCCTAAAGTAAACATTATATCAATTTTATAACTACTTTGCTAAAGACGTTGTAGCTATATTTATAAAAACTGAAAGTCTTAAGGCTTTTCAAGTAACAAAGAATGTTATAAAGCCAAATATATGTCATAATTTTAAAAAAATCAATAATCTGGACCCTTAACCACTAATTATAAAGGAACAATTATATCCAATCCAAGTACATAATCAATTTTGACATCCTTCTACTGAGGTTAAGTGTTATTTAAAAAAGTCCGTTAAACATAATCCCGCCTAAATCGACAGAAGAATATTTGATAGATCTGGTGGGAAAGTTCGTGCAATTTTTCCAAAGGGATATTCCGCGTTTTTTTTTTTAAATAATACTTGCCGCAGGGAAAAATTTCATATTCCTTAGCAGTTATGGAATATTACGCGTGTACTAAAGTACATGTGTTGAAATTGGTCAAATCAGTTCTTTGTCACTCGGGTTGAAAATGTTAAATCTTTCTACACTTCCAAAAAGAAGCATATTGAATGAGACAACCTTGGACACTCCGATCATTAAATGATTTGTTTTTTTGGTTTTTGTTAAATAAAGTAGCGTAATTTATGTAACTAACATGTAATTCGATGTAACTAACACATGCCACCGCTGAAAAGGTTCATAAGCTTAAGCCACGCCCGATCCATCGACGTCATTCATTAATGACATTTCAAAATAGTAATTTTACGTTAGACGTTTAAGTCCAAATAAATTTGCCATAAAGAATTATTTCATCATGAAATAAGACATTTCCAAATTATACATAAAATGAGAAAATTGAATGAAAACTGTTTGGCCCTGATGAGCGCACTCACCCATGTCATCTATGTGTTCTGTCATTGTGAGGGAGAAGGCCACCAGCAGGACACTCATCAGCAGCATGGACACAGCCACGATCATCACAACTCGGGCTACACGTTTCTGTTTCTTTGTAGGCGGGTCTTCCCGCGGCTGCAAATCCGTCTTTTCCTCTTCCACGGAAAGATTGTAATAAAAATTGTTGTTCTCTGTATGACAAGATAGTATTTCGATTCCATCGTCGTGTTCGGCTGTCATAGCTCATTGAAGCAGAGATTCTTAGTACTTCAGTTCACACACAGGGACAAGTCATGAAGAAGATGCATATATCCCTGGGTACAATAACGAATGAATCGTGCCTTCATATGGAAGACATACACTCATTTGCCTAGAACTTGCTCACTTAGAAAACCAAAGAGTAAGTAAACTGTCAATGCACGTTTTAAACACACTTTACACAGTTATGCCTTGTGTAAATTCTGTATGTGGTGTGCTTAATGGAAACCTGAGTTATTAGCTTGGAGATAAATCCGTTAACGGTATGCCCTCCGCCAGATCGGGCTTAAAGACATTGGAGCTAGAGGTGCTGGTCCCTTATTCAACCCGTCTATTCCACAGGGAGAAAATCGAAGAACGTTAATTTTTCATACACTGGAGATGGTGTGTAGTCTTGTGATTGAAATATCTGGCTGTGTGTTGAGGATAACTGCCCTGTATCTCATGGCGTAGCATGTGTTTTATCCCGTGTCTTCAAACTTTCCTCACATAACCCCCAGAACTCACAATAAATAACAGGTGTCCGCGTACCAAAGGATGTTCTTCACACACAGACAGAGATCGTACACGATCGTTTTACACGGCTGGCTTCCTCTTCTAGCTCCTGGGAACTTTTTCTGTCAGCTGGCCCCGGTTGTTTCCCTTGTGGCAATTAGACCAGCTCTTATTCGTATTCCATATCGAAAAAATACTAATTACCTGGCGCCATAGTTAAAACACTATATTATACATTACTAAAATTAACATTATAGTCCTCAGAAAACAACGGATCGAGTTACATCGTTCCCACGAAGCAGTTTTCAATAAACCTTGTTCAGATAAAAGGCTTTGTATCTGTGTAATCGGTTTGTGGACACGGCCTGTCACCCTGGAACGATCCAGTGGTATCGACAACGCGGCCTGCTGTCCTCAGCACACCTCCTGTTTGGGAATCATGTCACTCATCATGGCTAGTCAGTACACTAGTGTTAGAAGGCAGTCAGCTGGTGCTGTACAGTCGCTTAACCACCGGGTGAGTGGCACTATCCTCGCGAGACCAGAACATGTTTCCCTAATCAATACGCCCTACACTGAAACCGACTCGATGCTAACGGTTTTCCGACCTATGTAGGGATGCGGCTGGTGATTGGACAGACGACGGCTTGAATTGCTCGGCAAGACAGGCCATTTATTATCTCCACTGTAAAAATAATACGTGTATAGTGAGGCCATGGTAGCAGTTGGTAATGACTTCATTCTCTCTTTTATCTGGAATTGATCAGCAAATTGACTGGGCAGATCTCAGTCCTGGGGCTCCAGGTGAACGGGAAGGGGAGCTTCCTTCCTCAGCCTCATTAAAGAGAAGGGCGTGAGTGGACTAGACGTACCTCCGTTGATCGGTAATCGATCGCTGCCTGGAAAGCCTTAATCAATCATTACTGACAACCTATCAAAAACTACACACTCTATATTGAAAGTAAGGCACTAATGACTCTGGGAAAATTAACGGACAACTTCTTAATGATGTGCAAACCGATTCCTATTAACTCATGGTGATTAATCTAACCTTTAACATCTTAAACACTGTCTCTTATAACATAACTAATATATTGATATAGCCAATACATTTAAAAGTTGTCTGCAGGTCTATGGTCCGATCGATAAGTACGCATGACATTTTAACATGGAATCTCTCAGAGGCTTGTTCAATTTTATTTCATATTAGTTCGTTAAAGGCAAACAACAAATAAAGAATTGACTAAACTGTTTCGTATCATGACTTTAGTGATCAAATAAGAATCAATGTTGATGGCCCATGAAGAATCCTCG
>JAVFBZ010168896.1:11109-28971 GCA_032466195.1 Katharina tunicata
AATTGACTAAACTGTTTCGTATCATGACTTTAGTGATCAAATAAGAATCAATGTTGATGGCCCATGAAGAATCCTCGTGCTTAACCAAATTTACAACAACAAATATTTAAACCACGTGAACAACAGGAATATGTGAATTATAATTTATCTGGTTCACGTATATCATAAATAAATAGTTACAATACATATTGCCTTATTATTTTATTATCTTCTAAATGCCTCTAAGAGGTGCTAAGTTTTCTGTGCCTCATATAAAAAAATGTAATATGAGGAAATAGTTTTAAAAAGCAAACAAGAATACCACAGAGAGAAAAATTAGATCGACTATACACCATAATTCATGGACTATCAATTTGTTTACAGACATGAGTGAAATAATACTCAGACAATCATTATTTTGAAAGTGTTTGAAGGCCGGGCGGAAAAGTATATGGTTTTGTTAAGCGCTACAGTTTTGACATAGTTCGGCTATGTAACCTTTTACAAAAATAGTCTCAAAGTTAAATTATAATTATTCTATTGTTAAAACGGATATATACACATGGGGAAAACTTAAGCTCCAGCAGATATCATTATTCACTTTTAATACAATGTATGGCACATTTTGTGGACAAAACACAACATATCAATTGTCACAACACGCATTGATACAGGGGTATCATTCGATCTGCACGTATATTGATGTGTAGTCACGGGAGGCCCAACTCCAGGTTGAGGTGTGCTAACTTAATTGTCTCAAGTGTTTTAATGAGACATTGACACAGCTTCGTGGCACGAAAAAGACTCAGTGGGGGAGAAAGATGGCGAATAATAGGAATGATAAACACTGGATTGTCGTGTAGAGCCAATGGTCGGCAAATGGTTCAGTGATGTTAAAGATCTCCAACGATCTCGCAAACCAAAAGCGATGAGAAGACAATGTGAGACGTATACCCTTTCTCCCATAGCCAAGTACTACGCCAGGAGTAGAATTTGCGCAGGCCAGTCTCTACAGGACTAGTTTGGAATCACCTTGAAACTGCTGGATATCGTTCCAAGGGACCAATGAAACACCTACTACTTACACTGGCCGATAAACAAGCACGATTCAACTAGAGTCTCACTCGCGAGAATCTTAGCAAACTGGAGGAAGATTCATTGGTCCGATAAGAGTCGTTTTTCAACTCCATGTTACTGGTGGGACATCCAGATTTTGGCAGCATGCACACCACAGAACGTCTACGAGTTGATCCACTTCGGTGTGGTCTCGGTCATGGTAAGTGGGCTGTGTCTAACAGGACTGTAAGCTCGACCTATACTGGCGGTTAAGGGTAATTTGAATTGACTATTGAAAAGAGTATCCGACTGACATCCTCTAAAGGAACGTGGTACCTCATTTCGATAATCATTCCCTGCGGAAGAGACAAATCTTCATAGATGACAACCACATTGCCCGTGCGGTAGTGGACTTGTCGCAGCGCTACACCATAACAACCGGTCCCTGGTCCGCACGATTGCGTTATCTTAACAACATAGAACATACAACATAGCACTTAATCAAGGATGGCAGCAGCCACCGCTCCAGCAGATCCAACGTCCCAAACATGTGATGAGGATGCAGGTGGATTCATTCATCCGTTTGCAAGAAGGGGGTACAAGATATTGTCTTTAGCAAAGACCTCGACATTATCATCACCAAGTACGACATTTGGGATTAATGTAACCCACATAGTTTTCCACTAGGGTTTCAAATGCCCAATTCGAACCCATTTTCACAACAGAAACTAACTATATCGCGTCGATCCACGAGTCAGTATCCAAGACTCAATGTCTATGTAACCCTCCCACAATGTGTCATCACAGGAATGGAAATCAAGTTGTTTTGTTTGTTGGGATTTGTTTTCGAAAAGGGAAGGTTGCGCTTAACTGTTCCGTGTGTAGATTTGTAAAAGTTAAAATCTGGTAAAAAATATACGAAACAGAAGCAATATTTACTAAGTGTGCATTAGCTGCAGAAAAAAAGATTTGTAATTTATCAAGGTTAAGCCTGTCAGACAACTTATAAATACATCTCAAATTCCCGTTTCATGATATACAAACGAGGAAAAGTTCCGGTAATAAATTTTCGAGAAAAAAAAAATAGTCATGTTCCAATTATAGTCCACAGCAAGGTGTTAATAAAACTGCCATTACATTTTTGTATAATTCGTTGTTTCCACTCAAAAAAACTTTAATTGAAATTAAGGGTAAAATGTATGGTGGACCTTTTGTGCCATGTTTTATTTATTTATTTTTTGTAGATAATAATCACCAAAAATTAATCAAAATTTTAACTCCAGCGAAAGAGAAACCGTACAAATGTACAAAATAAAGCTTAATACAATGCACAACACCAGTTACTCTGGTGAAATGATCGCTACAGGAAATGTAGCGTAAAAAGTCCACCATAGATTTTACCTTGGTATTTCAATTAAGGGGTCTTTCAGTGGAAAACGACAAATTCTAAAAGAAAGTGTAACTGCTATTTTTTTAACACCTTGCCATGGTCTATAATTTGAGTAGGACTTTGTTTTTGTTTTCTTCCCCTTTAAAGTAGCATTAACACTCAAAATTAGGATTTTACAACAAATTTTGGTTGCCTTGAATTTAACCAGCTTTGAAGTTTAAGCATAAACTAAGAATATTACTTTGAAATGAAAAGTATTAAGTTGGTAATAATCAGAAGAAGTCATGCCATAATACGAATTCAACATAAAGAAGGCCAGCAATTTTTCCTCCTATGCCTCAAATAAAGCTTTTGTCCACGCCGGGTTCATGACCGTATATGGATCAGTTAAGATTTTGAATAGGGGGAGGGGGCGGGGCTAATTAACGTTTGACTTGGAGTAGCTCAGTTATGACAGCTGATTGACATATCCACATAATAATATTCTACCAGAAAATACAGTTTTCATTTTTTTTTTTGTTATTATAAAACTCTCATTCAACCTACAAATTTGATGTTGGAATAACTGGAAAGCCTCTTACTTGTACTTCTTGAAAAAAATATACATTTTTCATGAGATTCTGTCATAACTCAAATATTTTTTTGGAGTGCATATGCTACTTTAAATGGCTTACTTTTTATAAATTAAGAAACGTTTTAAATTGAGATAATGGTATCTAAATGTACTAATAACTTGTTTGTTAGACAGTTTGAAGTTTATTTACATAAAGACTAGTCATTATCTTGAGAACAGTGTATTCCATAAAGAGTGTACTGTTAATTAAATATACTATCAAATTGTTATACATTCATTGCATACGACAGAATTACAGCCTTATTTCAGCCCTTCAACTTGATGAACCCTTCGCTGTACGACTCTCAATATGACACCAAAATCGATGGCTTGGACCTAGCCGATACATCATGTGTAATAATAACCTGATGTATCCAGCCGCGTGACTTGACATTGTACTCATCTGGATAATGCAATGGGATCGAAGCATCTGTTGTTTCAGAAGGTTACTATATTATGTCCCGCAGGTGTGAGTACAGCATTTATACATACCAATATATAAACCTATCGTCATACAAAGTTATAATATTGAATTTCTTGCCTTGCATATAATGGATCAATATATATATCCGGGTAGCTTTGTTCATATATTCCTTTGTTTCACAGGCATTCGTAGAAAAACATTTAAATTCTTCCTCAATAAAATGTCTGCAAAATGTATATATATTATACTGGACATAAACATTCAAGAAAGTGGAAAATATAGAATGACACGACTTTGACAAATGTGGATACGAATACTAGAGTACTTAATATTCTCATTGTGAGGAAATAAAATTGCGTCCGCTACGGATAAATAGTTAATTACAGGACTCAAACAGCGATTTTATATCACATTCCGGAATATAATTTGGACTAAACCTCACCGTGTTAGACACTGCTGAAGTTCGGATTTGTGTTTTGTGAACTGTTTTTTGCCAAATAAGTATTGCCAAATATCTTATTATCATTGCAAAACTGTGCTTTCAACTGACTAGTTAATTTGTAGAATATCGAAGTATATTAATTAACGTAAAAATATGTAAACACGTTGTTTCATATACCAATATCTAAATGTCTTGTTTCACGTATATATATTTTGTTACACGTACTAACGTCGAAGCCTGTTCTTTCATCTGCGTATATTATGCTAGCTGCATTAATAATGTTATGCTAATCCGGATTACATTTCTTTAATCGAACATATGTATTATTTAAATCTTCTTTTTTTGTAACTTAAAATAATAAAGCCAAACAAATGTTTTTCAAAAATACTTTATATCTGGTGAAGAATAAAAATGAAAAACGGAAATCACTACATTACTGTAATCATTTCAAATATGGAACAAAGTAGTATACTTCATATATTTACATGAGCAATGACTTCGTACGTTTATAGACATGTAGCTTTTGATGAAAATGGCTTACAGGTAAACTCAGTTCAATCTGTAAAGTTGAATGCTGCTTGTTGTCACATTCATCGGTATCAGATAGGCAAGGTTTCTCCGGTAGTCACTGTCGGTTGTCATAACTCTGGTCGAGATTAGATAAATGTCTTTGATGATACATCCTGGGCTGGGTGCTTACACTCCCTAGACAATAATTCAGGTCGATAAACGGCAATCTACGTGAAGCCAGTTTGACAAGCCACACGTTTGGAGTGACTCAACGTTTCCTCCAATTGAACAATTATTTCAAATCTTATTGTGTACCAAAGTGCTAAAAAATAAGCAATAATTTAGTTTTCCATGAGCTTGTTGAGGTCGATGATAGTCAAAATGTTAGGCGATTAATAGTATTATCGCTTATCGCTCGAAACCCATTGATCGTAGGAGTAAACTTTACTTATTATACGTTCAATTGATATATCATTTTTTGACTTTGCTACATGACATTGCTATGTTGAATTAATCAAAATCCAATGTTTAACCAACCAAGTACGTGAACTGCTTAATGCGTTTTCAGAAGTAGCGTGCCATACATCACATATTGACGTGGAAGAGTATTGACTTAAATTCAGCCACTGCCGTGTAATTGAATGCAGTATTAAACTCAGAAAGCAGCTAACACGATCTATTGAATATATCATGTCTTGTACTTTAGATCGGATTTTTCTCCGTTAAGTCGATACCGTTTCCGTTCAAATGTCACGACCAGAGCTAATGTTGTGGAAACAATATTCATTATCTGCAATTAAATAACTGCTATACTCCAGAAATGGGAAGTCTTACCATTCAAACAAAATATCCATTTAACGGTTGTATAAGCAAATACCTGTGCTTTGTATTTGATTCCATTGCCTGTTATCCCTCAAAATTCCATTAATTAGTGGATTCCGATTTCATCAGATATTAATGTCATTATATTGGTAATGCTCTCAGATTTAGCTTATTGCAAAAATCTTTCTTTCTGCTCTTGATAAGCCCGCCACCTATATCTATTTATCTATTCATTCATTTAGTTATTTAAGTGTTGAATGTCGTACTCAAGTAATTATCATTTACACGAGGACTTTTCTTGCCGTTGTAAGGTTAAATACCAGGAAGAAACCTTGTAAAAAATAATTTAAAAAACTCCGCGATCTCCGCAGCCACTAGGAAAACTTCCCTTATATACCTACGGTTGAAAGTGCAATTCGAACCTGCACCGAGTACAGGGTACTCAACAGTCCAACTGAGTCAGGTTGCGTATCTTGCCAGCCATAAGAGAAGCATGAGCAAATTGACAGACCATCAAAACTTCATGACCAAGCATCATCGAATAATATTATTGGTGGCACTAAAATCCAAAGTAGGTATACGTAAGAACATTGCTTAATACAAAACAAAACAATACATATAGCAATATAAAACACAAGCTCCAACTCAAGTTTGATTTCAATTCCATATTTCGCCTGCATTGATTGGTAGGTTCCTTTCACGAGAATAGGTCAAAGGCCACACGTTGAAAATAAAGGACAATACTGTTTTTAAATCATTGTGAAACAAGACGTCTACTGTACTATTTATCAGAATTCATGGATCTTTCAAATATAGTTGAAAAACGTCAACTTATACCTTGTAACGTATTGTCTTTTAACCGTATAGTAGAAGAAAAATCACTTATTATCCGATCCGTCGATATATCCGTTTTTGACTTTGCTACATGACATTGCTACGTTGAATTAATCAAAATCCAATTTTGAACAAACCAAGTACGTGAATTGCTTAATGCGTTTTCAGAGAAGCGTGCCATACAAGACATATTGTCCTGGAAGAGTATTTACTGTAATTCAGTCATTCTTCCGTGTAATTACCGTGAAATATTTAAATAAGAAAACAGCTAACACGATCTTTTGTATGCATCATGTCTTGTAATTTAGACCGTTTTTTTCTCCGTTAAGTCGATACCTTTTCCGTGCATATGTCACGACCAGAGCTAATGTTGTAGAAACAATATTTGTGATCTGCAATTAAATAACTGCTATTCTCCAGATACGGGAAAACTCAGTTTGTAAGAAGATCAGGTAGATAAATAAAGGAATATCCATCTAATGTTTGTATAAACAAATAGCCGTCCTTTGTATTTGATTCCATTGCCTGTTATCCCGGACAAGTCCATTAATTGGTAGATCCAGATGTCATCAGATGTTTAGGTCATTATATTGGTAATGGTCTCAGACTGGGCTGATAGCAAACACATTTCTGTTCTAAATAAGCTCACTACCAAAATGTATTTATTTATTTCATTTGTGTTTAACGTCGTACTTAATGGTATTTCACTAATATGCATAACGACTTAACGTTGCAGATGTATTGTGGAAAACCGGAAACAAAACCTCATAATCACCATCCCGTGATCTTCGCAGCTACCTGAAAACTTCCCTTATATATCTAAAGTCGACTGGGCGGTTCGAACCTATACCAGGTACATGTGACTGAGAAAACCAACGCTCACGCCAACTGCCCAGGCTCTTACGGGCCATAATAGAAGCATTAGTAGGTAGACAGATCAACAAAACATCGGGCAACAAAAAACAGCCTGGTTAAACATACTGAAGTCGCACAGGACTAGATTTCCTGTGGCGACCAAAGGTAGCCTGTAAGCATTCTTGCTATGGCAACAGGGCGCTCGCGTCGATCACTTTGCGTTGCCACGCCGACAGTACTGAAGCATTACTGTGCCCTTGTCAGAACGTCAAACCTCGGCACTCTGGCGCTCGTGGACGACCATGCTGTTCAAGCTTTTTCATTTCTGAGCTGTTTTATAAAAAAATACTATCGTGCTATGCATACAAAATCCCCTTTCAAAGCTATTAGTTAAGTTTTTATTTCACTTCATTAAATAATACTTCTATTACTTTTGTTTAATATATTTTCCTATAATAAATCAACTCGACTCCGTTGTCTATAATTTGTACTGACTGACAACAGGCGTTCCAGTGCTGTGGCTGTCCTGAGATGGCATTACACGTCCCCAAATATGTGTATCCATATCAATCACTCCAAAATGTATATAGATTTTTAAACGAAAATCACCTCTTTAAGGTGCAAGACAAATCTGTATTCCGAAAATAAAAGATTTATCAACTTGAGCCCGTGAATTACGATGAATATAACTCTCGTCTTTTAATTACAAAAAGTCACTCTCTCTGAGAACAAATAACCGCTCTGATTACAGAGAGAGAATCGGACCATCCCCAAATACCCGGAATTGATTCATATGATAGTTTCTTTGATGATATCCATTACAGATAGACTACTCTGCCAACATAGCTGGCTAAAGTGCAGACAGAAAACTAGTACTAATAGTTAAACAAAGTTTCTAACGTTTTAATATAATATGTTTGCCAAGAGTTGACAGCTGAGTTGCCAAAAGTTTCAACTCAGCTGTCAGTCTCTTCTGGAATTGGAATTCTGGAAAGGGAATTGCAAAGGTCTTTCAGAATCTTATATAAGTGGACTTTGATGTCGACGTTATCTTTGATCTTATGAACGATGTAAATCAATAGCCTATAGATAATTACCTCATGGAGACAAACCATGTACACCTCACATGATAAACGGGATCATCAATACCTACAGTAGAGGCCATGAAAAGATATACAACTTCAATATATCTAGCCAAATCTATAAGACACTAACAAGTTGTTTAAACCTACACGATTCAGGCCTACATATAACGTGTTATATATAGTGATTAATATTAACAACAATTGCAACAAAAACAAAAACCAAAAACCGACAATTAAAGGCCGCAAAAGACAATTTATATCGCTTACATATAAAACACAACTCAACTCTTCTTAAAATTCTTAAAGAGGACCTGTTCTGAGCCTTCTAAATTGTACCATAATTTCATACAAGATGACCTTACGATGGCTGTAAAAAGACGTGATTAAATTCTTATAATAACATTAATTTATTTACTTTTCTTACATTCTACCCTGGTATAATTTGTCCTACTTAGAATAAGCTAAAGACTTTAATTGAAATGTAAATAAATTCTTTCCTGATTTTAGTACACCACGTCAGCTTTTAATGTAAATGTTTTGTTAACGTAAATACTGTCCTCATAACATGAACAGAAGTGTCTTGTCAGCACAGATATAGTCTTTACAAAACACGAACATAATGACAAGATTTCTAAGATAAAAACAAGTGTGATTCGTTCTCCATCCCGTTAATTAATAAATCTCTTTGTCGCAGGTTGATTCTAGATTCCTGGTGGATATCTACTGATAACCGCACGTTAAACCGTTCACAGAGTTAAATCTCCATAAAGTTGTGTAAATTAGTCTGTCAAAAGTACAGACCTATCAGATTTGGCATCTCCAATTTCATAACTTAACTCAACTTAACTGTATGGATTTGGATGTCTGTCGCAAATGAACTAAATTTGTCTAGGGCCTGTGTGAATTTATTACAAAATAAATTCAAGACAAAGGTAAACAAAATGTTGTTCTTCCAATTCATCAAAGATCATTTCAGCTCGTTTTCTCCTGGAAATATCATGTATCTTCAGTCCGCAGCCTTTTTTTCAAATGTGTTTATATAGGCCCCTAACTGCCCTGACTTTCACTGTCATGTGGATATTGTAGTAATTTGAAAACAGTATAGAACAGTTCGCCTTAGGTTAAATGACATAGATGTTACGGTGGTGTTTACACAATTACCTACAGCGGGCAATAAAATCAATTTATTGGCAATTGAGGTACAGGTATGTTTGTGGCAAACGCCCATATTAGCAGAAGTATAGATAATTACAGTGGTCTCCATTAACCTGAAGCCTAACTAGAGTGTCACTACTGCTTTTATTATGCCTTGTTGGTCTCAATCACAGACACTTGTATTTAGCGTGTGGTCGCGGATAACTCACTACACTAGACACTATGCCTTCTTATGTATACATAAGAAGAGAAGATAAGAGATGTATTTTCGGGAAAGTTTCAAAAGTCTATAAATAAAACACACCTGCACCTCAATTACTACTTCCCTGGGGTGATTTAGGGCTCCGCTTTTCAAATGCGTTGCCATTTTGATAAAATAACCATCGGTTCGGAAGTTATCGCCAAAAGTTGGTGATCGCACTACCAGGCATTTGATTAAAACCTTCGCCAGTGTATATAATTGATTTGGTCATAAAGAAGCCCCATTGTATGTAGTGATATTCGGTTAATTGCCGTTAATTTATGCGGTCGTCGTCGGGCGAATTACAGCTATATAGGGCCGCTTACGCAAACAAAATATGTGGGGGGTTTTTTCGACAAATGTGGATTGCCTCATTTTAAAAAGTTTCTTTACAAATTAAAACAGTTATGTTGAAATAAAAAAAGTGCCAGTCAGATAATCCTGCTCTAATTCAAATTAAACGTTAAGAGGGCTGGCCATTTTTACCCATAATTAATGTGTCAATAACGAAGCCTTCGTCCCGCTGCGGCGAATGACCTTACATGTAACGAGTCAGCGTTTTGAATCTTGTACGGGTCGGTGCTAATAACCGTTGATTAAGAGTAACGTCAGTACATCAAAGCCTGACCCAGATGGGACAGCAAATTGTCAAATCCTCGTGAAAGTAGCACACAAAGCTGAAAGATGTACTAATTACGATGGCGCGTGTTTATCCCAAAGTTCAGTCTGCGCTGAAAAGCTAGATGGTACTTAATGGCTACAAAAAGACTACCGGCCGCCATTACTGAAAAGCCAAATTCGCCAATACGCACGCACATCGTGACTTATATAGCGCAAGTCTTGGCGATGCGCGTGCGTATTGGCAACTTTGGCTGTTCAGTAATGGTGGCCGGGACAGCCCGTTAGTGTGTTCGAGCGACTTCCTGAACCGCTGGTTATTTTATCAAAATCACAACGGATTTGAAAAGTGGAGCCAGGGGAGTAGTAATTGTGGTGCAGGTGTGTTTTATTTATCAATTTCTGAAACTTTCCCGAAAGTGAGTTTCCTATCTTCTCTTCTTATATATACATTAGAAGGCCTAGTGTCCAGTGTAGTGAGTTATCGGCGACCACACGCTATATATACAAGTGTCTGTGGTCTCAATATTGGGTGTTTTGACTGGCTGTCTGCAAACTTTGTCAGAACTGTAGGCGTTTTGATTGGCTGTCAGCAAACATTGTCAGAATCATCTAGGCGTTTTGATTGGCTCAGTCAGCATACTTTGTCAGAATTGTAGAAGTTTTGATTGGTTCAGTCAGCAAACTGATGATATTATTTGAAACTAAAAGATAACTCTTTATGATACCCGAAGTGCAGAGGAAGCTTAAGGCCGCGGCACACCTTCACGATTCTGTCGGCTGGTGTCGGCTAGGTGAGCGGTGACCAAAACCTAGCAATTCTATCGCAAGCGATCCTGTCGGTAGAAATCAATCATTTTTGATTTGACACGATTCAGTCGTGAGTTGTCTGCTGCTGTCGCGAAGGTGTGCCAGTAACGTTAGACTCAGTCTGGCCGAATTATGACGTCGTGACTAATTAATGAACGTTTGGACATCACGTGGTCGTCCGATGTCTTATGGTCACATGGTATTATGTTAATAGAGAATCAAATCATTTCCCTACCGTCGAGTCTATGACCCCAATGTATTAACCGGTCATGTTGATGTGCACCAAGGAAGAGTTATCCCTGTGTGCTGTCTAGGGCGAGTAAGTTTATATCTGAGAACTTGGTACTGCTTGGCGATTTTTTTTTTTTTTTTTTGTTCCAGCCTTTTACATACTTCAGATTGAATCGGTCCTTTGACAACTTTTATGTCTATTTTATTTTAAGCCAGTTGATAGTAAAAAAAATAAGACGATTCATTCGCCAGCGCATTTTTTTGTGGAAACAGTACTACGGCAACAACAAGAATGGCTTGTCATTACATTAGTGCTGGTATTCTTCTCAATCTTGAGAAATGTACGCGCCTATTTTAGTATGCTCTCAATGCTGAAATAATGTCGTCCCGTGATCTGACAGCCGACAGAATCGTGTGCATTCTAAAATCGAGAATCAAATCAATCTCCTACCGTCGAGACTCTAAGGTATTGACTGGACATCTTTTTGCTCACTTAGAAAGAGTTATTACTATTTGCGTTTTGTAGCGAGCAAGTTAACATGTGATTAGATGGTAATTCTTCTCGATTTTATCTATTTTTTTCTCCTTTTACAAATTTCAGATTGATTCGGCCCTACAACAACTTTTGTTCTTTGTTTAATATTAGGTCATTTGGTTGTAAAATTAAGACGATTCATTCGCCAGCGCACTTTTTTGCAGAAACTTATACTGCAACAACAACAAGGATGGCCTGTTGTAACATTAGTGTTAGTATTCTTCTCAATCTGGAGGAAGGTACGAGCCTATTTTATTTAGTATGAGTCGTGTGGGCCAATCTTGTTCAACATCGCCAGGCGATACTTGTATCGCATGTTATAATGACCAAGAAGCTCGACCATCATAGCATGTAGATAAACTTATCTTATAGGACATCAAGTGCATTCCGCGTCAATAAAAATCGACAAAAAGCAGGTAACAGCAAATCAGGTCAAGTGTCAGCAGCCTCGCTATGACGTTCACTGCTATATTCAAAATTCCTGGACATTACATACAAGGAACTTCACCGATGGAGACCGTAAAGTGACTGCCAACAAGAAATTTCATAGCATGTTGTCTGCTGTTAGATTGTTTAAAAGTACCAAAAAAGCTACAAGAAAATACCGAGACCTTTGTTAGACTGGCTATTTAGCAATATTTTTGTTTTAAGTGTCTTTATTGGTTACTGAAAACGGTAATATCGATAACATTTTGTGCCATTATAGAACTGTGAATTATTCAGCTCTGATCAATTTCCAGCATTGCCGTATTGTAGTTTATTTCAACGAGAGATCATGTTAGATGGAAATAACTTTCATAAAAGATTATATCTTGTATTTACAACGGTTGCATGCCTGTATTGCGTTACTGATTTTATAAAAAAATCATAATTATTAGCGGAAGGAGAATAAATTAAGCCTGCATTTTAAGCTTACTTCAGCTTGTAACAATTAATACTATGCCATAAAAGCAAATATTTCTGCTTACCTGTTTAACAAGACTGCCCGTTGCCTAGGGTTTTTAACTACTTACTAAGTACCTCTATATCTCGGTTGTATTGGGCTAATACAACCTAGAGTGGACAAAGCGCCCCGGTAGATTATAGACTAGATTTACATAAACAATAAAGTGGGCTATACATTACCGTAACAGGTTGTATAATTATTGTCGTTTCCATCCATTTAGATGATTCACACCATTACTAGATACTCCTGTACTCAAACCGGATCCAAATATTAATTACACAGGGACTGTCTATTCGCCAGACGCTTAAAGGAACCTCCATGTTTACTTAAACCTGTTGTATTTTATTGCAAATTGTACAGTGGCTTGAACAAGTCATTTAACATTAGTTTGAGGATTAAGAACATTTTCGAGTGTGGGGTTATGAACACCTGTTGAGATAAGTTTTCTTCGTCTCTTTGTTCCCTAAACATATCACAATGAAACAAAAAGTGTGGAATTGTATCCTCTGTAAATAAACAATGACTACATTCTCATGTGAAGAACAGCTTTTAAAGGAACATTAACATCTTTAATTGTCTTCATTGTCTATGAAAATGCTACACCTATCTGATGGTTTTTCTCACATGAAGTCTCCAGTCTGAATGAATGAAACCTTACTTCTTCTTACCAATTCTTACACGGCGAAAGGTAGACCAAAGTGCAGAATGGTAAAGCCTTACACAGAGCGAAACTAGACCCAAGTGCAGAATCCTAACAACTAATAGAGCGCGTGAACTAGACCCAAGTTTAGAAAAGTTAGTCAAGTAAATGGCGAAAACTAGACCCACGTGCAGAATGATAGACTCTAGTCCAGAGAGAAAACTATACCCAAGTGGAGAATGTTAGAGTCTTATACAGAGATAAAACTATGCCCAAGTAGAGAATGTTAGAGTCTAATACAGAGATAAAACTATACTCAAGTACAGAATGTTACTCTAGTACAGATCAAAACTCTAATCAAATAGATAATTAATACTAGCATGTTTACTTTTATCGCTTTCATTGGTTTGAAAACTGATTTGATAAGAACACAAGTGCAAAAAAAATACTTATAGATATACATACCAACTAGGCCTACTGTTTATTATTAAATTAAAGTGAAAATGTGGGTGAGAAATCGTGCTGGGATTAAGAAATGTGTAGCTATTCTAAACACGCCAGGGATCGCGAGATGACATCGTTATTAGAGCATTACAGTACCTTTATGCTTCTGCTCTTCTGATCTGTTACTCATGTTTACCATCCTTTAATTACTACCGCGATAGATCATAGTGCACATATTGTTCTCAGTAATCGAAAAATTTAAACAGTTGCTTCTCTTTTCTGATCAATACATCGATCTGCTCTTCATACAACTTGGAAATGTTAGGTTATATAGCGGAAACTGCTTAGAACAAACTCTGAATACCACACCTACATCTCAGTGTAGTTATAACAAGGTAGCTTGTATTGTGATTTTATCAATAACTTCTCCAAAGTGTAAAGTTTATAATGCGTTAACTTAGGATACGTATACTGAAATCATGCAGATTGTTATGTTTCCCGACCAACAGTCTAACACGGAGAACTAGCATGAATGTAAACCAAATTTTGCATGGTTGCTTGAAACTCCTCAGTGTATACGTCACTAATTCTGTATCTATGACATAATTAAGTAATCGATAACGCTGAATATCCATAATATTATGTTATCCATTTATTTCTTAGCTAACATTTTCAATCCTTTGACAACTGTACCAAACACCTGACTGACTCATACTGTGACTTACCTATGCGTTATAGCCCTGAAACTCAAGCAAACCTTTAGGGAAAGAAATCATTCTGTTAGGTACTCTGATATTCGAAAACTTGCACAATGTATCTTAATTATGTTTAACACAAAAAAAAACTTACCGAAATGTAGGTTGTGGCGCCTCTTTTGCTGTTAAGTATATATCAGAATAGTCAGCAAGTTGACAATGACCACTTTAAACTATTTTCCACTGACTCAATGTTACAACTGTTATACCCATCCTTGGGATGAGGACCAATACTCCTGGAAACTAATTATTGTTGTAAATCACTCTGATTTAATCAAGCGTGTTCCCGGCCTCTGCAGTATAACCATGATCTATAATATTTGTCCAGGTAATCTTGTCAATGTGACTTCAGGTATTTGCATTTATGTTATTAATCAAGTTGCATGGCTGTTAGAAAATCTGTTTCGACATGTTTGTTCCTTTGAACTTGAATGCGCCAACAAAATAAAATAACTATTACTAACTGAAGATTCAATGGTTATCTGTTGCGTGCCAGTTTGATTAAATGTAAAGGTGTATATAACAGACAGGGTTATTAACTATACGATTCATTAGTTAACTTGATGGTATGTTCATGGGGATATTCAATGTTTATCATAAAATAGATGGATTACAGTGATATAGGAGAATCGGCATTTTCTGGTTTGTTGTTCATCTCCCGACTCATTTACGCAGCAAGATAATTTAAATTATTTATGAAATCTGTGTAGAGGAAATTCCTGCGGCCATAGAACATACGAGCACAAAGCATTGTGGAAAACCGCCTAATTATAACTCATGCACGCAACAGATCGCTGCGAGTCACGATCTCTTAAAGCAGACTGGTTACCTTAATTACGTTTGGTACCATTTCATTGAAACGATCTTCAAATAACCCGCTAATTCAACAACGCTTCGTCAAGATCAATTCTTATTCCCAACACAGCTCTTTGAATAAAATAATCAAATTGCGCGAGCACAAAATACAACCTGTCCTGTCCTCTCGCCAATTTATTCCCCAGCCAGTTACCAAACACCTTCATCCTCTGGCCTCAACTAATAAGCTGACAATAAGCACACATAGCACAACTACCTGGCTGTTTGGATATTACACAGCTGTCATCATAGCTCCCACAACACGGTTGGTATGATACTATCAGCGTTTTTGGTGTTCCAGCCAGTTGTGGAGGGTTGTTGGACGGTAGGCTCGTGTGTCCAGGTGCTCTCTGAACTAAGGGGCACCAGGAAGCCGATTTGTTTTGGTGTACTGTTTTTCATCCTGTACATGTTCTATGGTGTCTTCTGTAATTAGTTTTCCAACAAAATCCAGTTTGGAAACTAACAGCTATTTTATATTTGTGCTGCTAGTTTGGAGAAAAAAAATTATCTTGAAGGCAAATTTTCCTACTTTTGAAATAACAGAAGAACTTATTTTTATTGATTGGCGCTTATCACCGTATTCTAGAGTATTTCACTTATATGACAACAGTGTATCAGAACAGTGACAAACTCACAACACAACGATCCAATAATGTCAAGCTAGCTTAAAATGTTAGTTATGTTGGAAATGATAACGTTCCTCCAATGTCAAGTATGTCAGCATGAATGTATGCTTGGGCCACTCTGCCGTTACACAGAAGGTCCAATGTCAAGTATGTCAGCATGAATGTAAGCTTGGACCATACTGTCGCTACACAGTGGGTCCAATGTCAAGTATGTCAGCATGAATGTAAGCTTGGACCCTACTGCCGTTACACAGAGGTCCAATGTCAAGTATGTCAGCATGAATGTAAGTAACGGCCACTCTGCCGTTACACAGAGGGTCCAATGTCAAGTATGCCAGCATGAATGTAAGTAAGGGCCACTCTGTCGTTACACAGAAGGTCCAATGTCAAGTATGTCAGCATGAATGTAAGCTTGGACCCTACTGCAGTTACACAGAGGATCCAATGTCAAGTATGTCAGCATGAATGTAAGCTTGGGCCACTCTGCCGTTACACAGAAGGACCAATGTCAGTATGTCAACATGAATGTAAGCTTGGGCCATTCTGCCGTTACACAGAGGGTCAAATGTCAAGTATGTCAACATGAATGTAAACCTGAACCATTCTGCCGTTACACAGAGGGTCCAATGTCAAGTATGTCAGCATGAATGTAAGCTTGGACCATTCTGCCGTTACACAGTGGGTCCAATGTCAAGTATGCCAGCATGAATGTTAGCTTGGACCATACTGCCGTTACACAGAAGATCCAATGTCAAGTATGTCAGCATGAATGTTAGCTTGGACAATACTGCCGTTACACAGAGGGCCTAACGTCAAGTATGCCAGCATGAATGTTAGCTTGGGCCATACTGCCGTTACACAGAGGTCCAATGTCAAGTATGTCAGCATGAATGTAAGCTTGGACCATCCTGCCGTTACCCAGAGGGTCCAATGTCAGTATGTCAGCATGAATGTAAGCTTGGACCATCCTGCCGTTACACAGAGGTCCAATGTCAAGTATGTCAGCATGAATGTAAATAAGGACCACTCTGCCGTTACACAGAGGATCCAATGTCAATTATGTCAGCATGAATGTAAACCTGAACCATTCTGCCGTTACGCAGAGTGTCAAATGTCAAGTATATCAGTATGAATGTAAGCTTGGACCATTCTGCCGTTACACAGAGGGTCAAATGTCAAGTATGTCAGCATGAATGTAAGCTTGAACCCTACTGCCGTTACACAGAGGATCCAATGTCAAGTATGTCACCATGAATGTAAGCGTAGAGCCTACTGCCGTTACACAGAGGATCCAATGTCAAGTATGTCAGCATGAATGTAAGCTTGGACCCTACTGCAGTTACACAGAGGATCCAATGTCAAGTATGTCAGCATGAATGTAAGCTTGGGCCACTCTGCCGTTACACAGAGGGTCAAATGTCAAGTATGTCAACATGAATGTAAACGTGAACCATTCTGCCGTTACACAGAGGGTCCAATATCAAGTTTGTCAGCATGAATGTAAGCTTGGGCCATTCTGCCGTTACACAGTGGGTCCAATGTCAAGTATGTCAGCGTGAATGTAAGTAAGGGCCACTCTGCAGTTACACAGAAGGTCCAATGTCAAGTATGTCAGCATGAATGTTAGTTTGGACCATACTGCCGTTACCCAGAGGGCCCAATCTCAAGTATGTCAGCATGAATGTTAGCTTGGACCATACTGCCGTTACACAGAGGGCCAAACGTCAAGTACGACAGCATGAATGTTAGCTTGGACCATACTGCCGTTACACAGAAGATCCAATGTCAAGTAGGTCAGCATGAATGTTAGTTTGGACCATACTGCCGTTACACAGAGGGCCAAACGTCAAGTATGCCAGCATGAATGTTAGCTTGGGCCATACTGTCGTTACCCAGACGGCCTAATCTCAAGTATGTCAGCATGAATGTTAGCTTGGACCATACTGCCGTTACACAGAAGATCCAATGTCAAGTATGTCAGCATGAATGTTAG
>JAVFBZ010168897.1:0-12749 GCA_032466195.1 Katharina tunicata
GAATCCAGCTGTGAGCCGTCTGGCGGTTTACATCATTGCACACTTTGAAGTGGCGGAACTGTTACTCCTTCTGCTATCCCTTCATGGTTAAAACTAGTAAATGCCAAAACTTAAAATAACGCATTTTTGTTCAGTACTGCTCTGTATCGTTTATATAATATGGATTACGTAGCAGACTAATAACGATACAGAACTCTGCATTTAAGGAATTAAAATGTTTTAACAATGCACAGTTCTGTAGCTAGTCTACTATGTATCCTTATATGGAAGAAAACTGAATAGCAATTCCAAGATTTTGCACTTTCTAGTTCACAGTGTATTGTCTGACTTGTAGAAAATGAACTGTCTGAGATGTTTATTACTTTAAAGGATAAGACCAAAGAGATTTTATTATTTTGCATATAATGTAATTATAAAGATACAGACACTTATTTTATTGGTCCCAAAGTCAGCATAATGGGCAACGAGCTATTTTGAATATCGACAGTGGCACCAGAGGTTGAAAAACACGACTTTAGCATTATAGTAACTGGGAGCTTACGCAGAAAAAAATTGTTGATGCTGATATTTAACTGTTTTTAAACTTTTATCTCACAAAATATGATGTCTTTTTACATAACAGCTTCTTTCAGATATTTCTTTCAAATATATATATTTTTTGTATAAATGTAGAGAAAGAAAATTTTGCTTCAAATATATATATGTATACATAGTGTAGCGGAATTTATATGTCACCAACACAGACAACAACTGTGTCTAACCCTTCTCTCTCTATGCCACTAAATATAGCAGAATATTCAATACTGGAGCTGAACCCAGGACTATAGCATGTTTGAATTCTTTATTGAGATCTGAGTATTCTCAAGCCTTGGTAACGTGAAAAATAATAATATAGCCTTAAGTTCAGTTCCACCTTAATAATAAAGGATCAGCAACTCGTGGAGGCACCGCTACTATTTTTGAGTTCGTTTCTATTTATACTGAATATATCTTTTATAGCTACATGTAAATTTACCTTAATTCCAATTGTTCAGTCAACACCAGTAAAGACTAGTAACCACACCAAGTTTCGTTGAACAATAAAACTTCAAAGGTTTATTTAAAGATGCATTCGTTTGTTGTTAAAGATGCATTCGTTTGTTGTTATTTCCACAGATATTTAAAACTTATGATAAATCCCATATCAGTCTTATACATCATAAAATGTATAATATAGTACACTGCATATTCTGAATTTATATTTCCTATAATATGACTAGGTTTATAGATAAATAAGACTAGTACCAATCTCCACATTCAACCCTAATGTGCTTTTCCTACACACGGCTATCCAGCAAAACTCCAGTTCACCTGTACTCAAACATTTGGAAGTGACAACTCCCACAACCCTTGGTACACTTGCACTCTCCACCGAGTGAAGTGATCTACTGGAAGTTCCAAATTCCCCTAGGTTGGTGGACGCGCACTTCCTCAGAACTTTTTGCTAACACGTCACCGGCTGAATGAATTTTCTAGGTACATGTAAAGTTGTTCTACTTTGAATTTCTAGCTTGTTTACTTGTATTGCTTTTGATTGTTTTATTGGTACACGTGAACTTCATTAGTTGTAAACGAAAATTTATAAGAAATTCGGGTGCGTTGATGTGCACTTTTGAGTCGGCTTCAAGACCATCTCATTACTGATCATAATCTCGCCGATTGCCGCCTTTTATAGGTTTCAGACAAAGTGGGCGGAGCTAACAAAATTCTACGACGATTTGATTGGCTGATACCATGTCAATCAAATACATGTCAACAAAATGCATGTCCGCAAATAGAGATTTGAATCATTGTAAATAACAAAATGTAAGCAAATTTTTGTCTAAAAACACATTACGTATTTCTTGAAATACTTTCAAACTCACGAAGAACCGTGAGAATACTTTATGAGAGCTGTAATCAAGATAAGAAGTCTAAATGCCTAACTTTGAGCACCTCGTCACTTGTGACAGACGTCTAAAAACAAGATGGATTTTACCCCTTCAAATTCTTAATAAACCACGTTTATTTCGAAGAAGAGGATTTTTGTACCGGTATGTATTAATACTGGAAGATGATAAACTAGCTAATTTCATAATTTCATGAATAATTTATGATGAAATATCTGCCAAATATCAATAATGCCTCGTTACAATTCGATGTCAATCCGATTACAACTACAACGCAACTGGCGAAAGGATTTTCTTAAACAAATATTTTCTAATAGTTATAAATCTATTCGTAAATATTTCACCCTGACTTATCAACGTGATAAAACAGAAATAATAATGCGCTCGATATAATGACGCGTTTGATTAATAACTTAATATTTTCTGACGAATTATTCTCCAATATTAACCCAACAGGCTAAATTTATGTGATTTAAAAATAAAAATCTTTAACCAAAATGAAAAGCTGGACATTGTACCAGTACTTACTAAAAATGTAAGTAAATAATAAAGGAATATACATAGACAGATAGATAAAAACAGAATTTATGAATGATCAATATGTCCTAAATATTAGAGAAGTTGGGGTCTTAAAGTCCATTGAGAAATGTGTCAATACTTGTCAGATACTTGGCTAAAAGTAACTGGTTTCTGTGAAACAGGACAATTCATATTTTCGCCACAATAGTAAACTACAGGCCGTTGCAAAATAGTAAACCTCACCACCAATGGCTACTGACCTGGCCTCACAGCAACAAAACAGTAGCCCTTTGTACTTTCCACTACCCTATAGTTTGACACTGCCATCAAATCAATGCATGAAACTGGGATAAAACATTCAGGAAATAAATAAATATACTAGTGCTATGCATTTATTACTCAGTACTCACTCTTGTTGATTTATGGAAGCGTGACTTAGTTCTTAACTATTTTATTACCCTGAGTACCCCGAAGAGCTAATATGTTGCAAATATTAGCACTGGTCTTTTTGCTTAAGTGTTCACATTGGTATTTGCATTGTACCGACATAATTCGAATGTCTTGACTTGTGTCATGTGTACAACATCACACCATTTGGATAAGATGCTCTGTCGTTTCGAAAGAAATCCTATTGGGTAACAATTGACCAAATAGATTACAAACAGAATACTCTGAGGGGTAATAATCAATTCTGAAGTATATATTTAAGACCAACAGGATTCTAAAGCCAGCATAGATATAAAAAGTGACCGTAAAACTCAGAAACATCAGAATCTTCCGCTGGTGAAGAGATTGTATGTGGGTTGGTACATTGCTATGCTGGCTTTAGAATCCTGTATTTGAATTAGATGCATACACTCTAGAAAGGTGTGCTCTTGACCACTGACTCCATCTTGGAGACCCCAACTGTCCACTGTATAAATGATCATGATATTAGTATTAAGATTCCAGGTCATTCACTTGATTCACTTGGAGGATGCACTTAGAAAAAAAGTATGCAAAGGATAATCATGTTAAAAAGAGCATATATAATGTTCTCAGAAAATGGAAATACTTTCAGTTCCTATAAATGAATGGAAAAAAGACCAGAGAAATAATCAGTAATAAAGAGAATTATGAATACCTGTGAACTGCATTTTTTTGTCTTAGTAAGAAAAAACAACAACAGTTGTTGGAGGAGTTGATTATTCTGTCATACATTACTACATGTATTCGAATCCCGGTGGAGGCAAGCAAAATTTTCTTTCTCTACATTTATACAAAAATATATGTATATCTAACTTCTAACTTCTAAGTGTTGATGGTTTGACATACAGGAGTAAGGGACATTATCTAAGTATGGCGAAAAAACCCAAATCAATCATTAGGTCAGTGGATAAGTCATTGAGATCGGAATTAACCTGTCTTTATGCTCCTCAATTTTTTTTAAAACTGATATTTTATCTTGCATGGTAATTTATTCAGGTTTATTATTTCTACTATGACATTTACAGGGTACGCAGATTTGTTAACCATAGAAATCTAAAATTGTTAATCCAAAAATTTATATTCATACTGGTATATATTTAAATAAAATATGAAGAAATGTATATAAAGGTTTGGTTGAATATTATTTATGAGGCCTGGTTGACAATGCTAGAAATATAAACAGCATTGACATTTTTGTTGTAATTTTTAGTAAAAAAAAACTCTGTTCGAACTGACTTTTTATGGTATCCAAAAATGTGTTTGAGAACCTTATAGACAACACATTCAGCTGTTAATTTATACTGCTCTTGCTTGTTAATGAAGTTTAGTATTCTTGATGTGGTGCAAGTACACAACATAATGTGATACAAAACCTCCTCAATATTGAAGAGATACATTTAAACAGTAAAATACATGATAAAAGACCAGCTACTAACAACATTTGACTTTCAAGTTATAACTTGTGTAACCTTGGCAAAGCAAGAATGGCCAACGCAAATTAAATTAAAATTTATGTAAAATTTGCACTCTGGCTAAGGGCAGTACGTTTCCAGATTTTATTCATGCTGTCATACTAACTTAGCACTTGAGAAACATTATCTTTCCAATAGCAAAAACTCATAAGTGACTACACATTTTATAGGTTTAAGAGTTGATGTCTACATGTACTGTTAGAATACCTACAGCGCCGTCATATAAGTGAAATACCCTTGAGCGCGGCGTAAAACACCAATGAATAAATATATACAATGTAAGATACTCTGCTTGAAACACTATAGCTACTCATCTAAACTCATTATCATTCATTCAATTTCCATACTCTGGGAGATTCTTGTCAAAGATCTGCTGAAAGCTGCCATTCAATAAAGTTTGTGTGTGTGGGAATCCACTAGATTAATGGCGATGTATAAATAGCTAAGCTCTCCAGCGATATTGATGATTTAAGCTGTTGGCCAATCAGATGTTCCATAAGGTCTACCCACTCACTTTTTACCCGGCTGGTGTGAATGAACTACACAGTCTGGCTACGTCCCTAAACAGCTTTAACTCTGTGATGAATTCATTCACAAGTAAACAACCTGTCCCATCTCAGTGTTATGATATATATATCTTAATATGTAGCATTTAATCCTACTTTATACATTATTGCAGGGAGAGAAAGTATACATGTATATGTCAGCGTGATTAGATTGAGTGGTTTTAAGTACCCGAAATGCTCGACAAATTCGACCCTCTTTACATTTTATGCAAACGGTAAGACGTGTAGACATGCAATTTTGCAAGTTCAGACTTTACATTACTACAAAATGTAAACTTTTAGTTCCAAATTCACACATAAACATTTGATAAACTACTTAAAGTTTGTACCCTTAGAGGTCGAATTTGTTGAGGATTTAGGGTACATTTGAAACTCACACCTCAAATGCAAATAGGAAAAATATTCATACATGTTAGAATATGTCACTTGAATAAAAAATAATTTAATTTCATTTTGTGTAGATGACTACTGTAGGAAGAGAAACAAGTAAATTATAATTAACAGTTTAATATGGATGTCCAATCAGGCATGTCTGGAGGATAAACCTAAAAATAAATAAAAATAGCCATTGTTGCTTAAACAAAGCGCAACCATATCTCACAACCCAACCTCATATCCTGTCCAGAATTATCGATTTGATGCATTTGTACTTGCACTGTAATTGTATTATCACCTTGACAGAGTATGTACATATTATGTACAAGTATGCAATAGATGTGTATGTAAATGTATGTATTCAGACTCTCCGTTCTACTGTGAGCCTTTGTACATGTACATGTAGCTCAGCCGGTTAGAGCACTGGCCCTGCTAGCCAGAGACAAGAGTTCGAATCCCATTAGAGGCAAGCAAAATTTGATTTCTCTACATTTATACAAAAATATATACTGGCTGTATATGTAATATAATTACATGTGTATATGTGATCAGTAAATAAGCTTTAATATACAAATTCAATCCTGGTGTATAACTTTGCTGTGGCATATCTAGCTACCCCATTATGCCCGTTTCCAATATGGCTTATGCAATTTAATCAGATCTTTGGTATTAAGTAGAATGAAGCTGTACTCTTTCTGCTAAATGTCTTCTCTGGTGCTGCTGGCTTCGGGAGAACGTGGGGTGATTTGGCTGAGTGATACTATAGAGTTACGAGAGAACCACTAGATGCCCACAAATTGCTAACGGTCTACTCCTATTTAGAAATTACGATATTGATCGATTCTTCTGGCCAAGCTGTCTGCTAGAAATTTACCCATTCCTGGGCTGGCTTTTACATAGCGGCATTCCATATATCCATACATGTGACTGAGTGGAAGTCGTCTGGGTACACATTCACTCAGAGTAACGCTGTGTACCGGCCGGCCATTCTTACATTCATAGGGAAAAGCAGATCCCAATACAGTTGTTTATTTGAACTGTTATCAAGTACTCGTTCCTTCGTTAATACACCATTCCGAGGTCAGCTAACTAAGGGCTCACGATGTTCGTGTTCAAGAAGAAGAGAGAAAACAAGGTAGGATATGGATATAACGCTGTCGTTTATTATTCTGTTCAAGGTGACCTTTTCATGTCTCGCACTACACCTGTTTTCACCTGTCAATATCAAGTTAGTTTTTGGGCAGGTGCTTTTATGTTTTCTGTGCTTTTAAACATGCCAGACAGTGAGACTGGAATACAGCATTTCACTTGCATAATTTAACAGTTTTTTTTTTTGTTCAATGGGTGGTTGGGTGCGAATCTCCTGTGAACTAGGATCAGGATGCTGATTTGTTGTGGTGTTCTTTTTCTTTGTCCTGTAAATGTATTGTAGCGTCTTCTGTGTTAACACTGTTATTTAGGGTGGTTTTCTTCACTTATTGGGCTGGCATGCCTTCATATAAGTGAAATAATCTTAAGTACGGCGTAAAACCCCAATCTAACACGCAAATAGTTTTGCACACGATTTGCACTCCAAGCATTTTCAAAGTAGAAGTTTCGGCCACTCACAAAAATGTCAATTCATTAAAAACAAATGCATCATTATTCATTTGTTGAACACACAAGATGTTCCCAAGGTTTCTGTATTTTTTCTGAGATTCAGAATGTGACCAATGCAGAACAGTTAAATAATTAACTTCTTGTAATCTTAATTTTTGTATAAATTTTTTCAAAACTCAGAGAGAATAAACATTTAGCATTCTGGCTGGGATATTTCCAACCTCCATAAATACTATTGTATTGGTGTCATAGCATTTGTATATTAAATATTGCAACACATGTTTATCATAATATTATCTGTGACCTGTTCCAGCACTTTTTTTTATGAATGGCCAAATGGTTGTAGTGTATATTCTTATAATGTTTGTCTCAGAATGTTGTATAATAGTCTAATAATACATGTACATTCCGTCGTTTCGTAATACTTTCTGTGACCTGTTACAGCAAACAGTTTTTCTCAGGATGTTGTATATTACATGCCTGTTTGACCTTGACTCCTGACAGACTGATAAAGCTGGCACTCCATTATTGATTATTTATGGATGGAGAGATTAGGAAATCTACTGAGGTTTATGTCAGGTAAACATGTCCTATGTAGCACACAGCAGCTAATGCTTTGAATCCTTGGGTTCATGGAATGTAGCTGTTGAACACAGGTGTGCTCCTTCCATGATTTCAAAACATAAATAGCTCTTTGTGTTAAAACAATTTGTAATGTTTACGAGAAGAATTCACACAATTTGGTGTGACCTTTGAAAATGAAATTGACACTTTCCATTAAAGATGTAGCAATAAATCTGGCTAAATCTGCTATAGTTCTGACTTCTTTATGCCATTAGGTCTGTTTATGATTTATTCAACTGTGGTGTATTATCCCTTTATTACCCGAATTGACTGTTTATATCTTTATGTCAGCTATTTGTTTAAGAATGTGATGTGAAAAAAAGGGAAGTAACTGCCTCAAATGACTTATCAACAGTTACACAGTCATCTCCCTTATGTGTATTTTTATTTGGCAGAAACATTAACAGAACCAAATAATGTTAACCACATATAGTACTTTGTTATGAATATTATAGAAGTGCAGCATAATTTCAAAATTTATTTAAAAAAATGTCAGATACTAGTTTTTTGGTTACATGTACACATAGGGTTAAGTTTTTGTTTAAGGAAATGCCTAGGTTTATGGATAGGTCGTGACTGGAAAGATTGGCATTTAACGCTGTGCTCAAGGGTATACACTTATACATGTATGAAGGTTTATTCCCACAGAAGGCGGCAACAAAAATACATCAAAACATTCTGAAACCAGTTTCAAATGTTAGATCTGTTGGAAATATAATGATCTTCCAGTGCTAAGTATGACATCATGAATGTTATCTGAAAACCTACTGCCCTTAGCCACTTGGATCCAGAGCGAAGAATTAGCATCTTGTCTGAAATTGCATTTTTTTATTGTAGTTAAGCCCTATAGCCAAAGGCAGTATTTTTTTATACACCTTTCATGCTGTCATACTTAGCACGGAAGGAGAATTATATCTCCAACAAAGCTAATGCTAATGTTTTTAGTTTTAATATTTTCTCTCTTTGTGATAATTATTTTGCCCTGCTAGTGCTTGTAGATATGATGTAAATATATTTTGTGTGGGTGCTGTATGCTTGTGTGCGTGTGAAAAGAGAGCCTCGGGGTCGATCAGCAATCTTTTCAGACTTAAAATTATGTGTCAAACTAAATAATTTATTAATTAAAGTTTTGACGTTTTTATTTTTTAATTTATAATTAATGTTTTGTTGTCTGGATAAATAAAAAGCTTGTTATTTGTGTCACTGTTGTCATTAAGTGATACAATGTAAGAAGTGCAAGTAAACTCTTATGTGGTAAATGTTTGCTGTTAATTGTTGAATCTAATGTGGTCACATCCTTCTACTACATGTCACCTGACATTTGTTTTTTTCTGTCACAAAACATCGGTTATTTAAATCCTGACCGCTTTTATTACTGCACCAAATAGGATCTAGATTTCACAATCTGACCTTATCAAGAAAAATACAATGGTAAAGACAGAGGTAGGTTTCTTAAATATTTGCTTAGAAATTGAAATTGATGAATACTGGGAGTGGATAATCTTGGATTTTATGGGTGCCAAAGTTCATTTATTACGTCCAGAACCCGTCATATGAGTGAAATAACATTAAGTACGGCGTAAAATCCCAATCAAACAAACAATCCACCCATTCAGCTGGAACACCATCATAGGAGTGAAATAACCTTAGTACAATGTAAAATCAATTAAACGAACAGACAATCCACCCATTGATTGGCACACTGTCATATGAGTGAAATAACCTGAACTCCTTAAGTAAGGCATAAGACCCCAAACAAAGAATCCTCTTGTGTTTCCACCAAATCACTGAGCAGTCAGTCATCCGCATCACATAACTGAAATTACCTTGAATACGATGTTAAAAATCCACCAAATGAGAGAATACTCAATAGGTTTCTTTGTCAAGGCTCATATCGGTTCCACAAGGTGATAAAGCAATAAATACAAAGGAATTTAATATTTTCAAATCAAAATGGATTCTTTTCTTCTTTCCATATTGAATTCATAGTAGTGTTCCTTGGGTGGAAATGGATAAAAATGGCTAATTAAATCATTGAACATATCACCAATGGAACCCAATCAAAAAAGTAAATTGCTTAATTTTAAACTCAAACTTCAATTTCCCTTTCAACAGTTTACTAAAATTGTTTATTTGTGGTAGTTTTTCTGAACACCCTTTGTAATTTTCAACTTAATGCACTCCTAAATCCTGAATTGAAACAAGGATTTCCTGGAACTGCATGACATGATGTATTCAACAGGATTAACAGTGACTAACATCAATTTGAAAATAAACACTTGATTGATGTTGGTATTTTCAGTCCTGCTATCTGATAGCAGATTCTCTGAGCTTAGGAAAATCAGGAAGCAGATTTGTTGTGGTGTGCCGTTTTTGCCTTGTAAATTTATTGTGACGTTCTGTGTTGACACTGTCGTTTAAAAGGGAACTTTTACTACTTTTTTGTGTGCTGTTCTTATTTACTATATTAAATAAAGATGATTTTACTATTATTATTGTTTATTTTATTTACCACCACCCTCAAGGTTTTAATAATCCTCACGCAAATTAATAACCCTAGAAAGGGCTCTCTCTACTCCAAGCTATGACGTACACGTATGGGTAACTCGCTTGCTACAAGCGGCAAATTTGTAAACGTCCATACATTTCTATACAATTTTTTTAACTTCGCAGACATTTTTTTAACACAAGCTAAAGTTCCGAGCCCCTACTCGTCGTCATCAAATCTCTCTTTCTTGATTTATTAATTAAAAATAACAAATTACAACATGTCCGCATTGGCAAACAGCATTTTAAAATGCGTTTCGTTGTTTGAAAGTAGAATTTTATTTATGATTGTGCCTTTTTAAGGTGGTTTTCTCACCTATTGGGCTGGCACGCCATCATATGAGTAAAAGAAACAATTAAGTACAATGTAAGATCCCAATCAAACAAACATCTTCTAGCACATGGTTGGCTGGAGCCTTCCGGTGCCCTGGTTCAGAGGTAAAGGGCATCTGGAAGCTTATATGTTCCAGTGTCCTGCCTTTACACCTGTACTGCATTATACATGTAACCCTATGTCATCTTCTTTGCCAGTGAGTTTTAAAATTTCCTATTGTACTTTCAAGCATAATATGAGTGAAATAACCTTAAGTGCTGCAAAAACAATCTTGATCATATAAACACTCATTCATGGTTCACTTTGATTGTAAACACATCACACTTGAAACTCAATAAAAATTCAAAAGTGCTTATGCTGATTACACTTTATTGATTATTTTGCTTTCAAATAATTAAGATATTTCACATGGCAGTTCAGGACTATATAATCACTCATTGTGATTTTACAGTAGTCCTATATCCTGATTTAGAATTAATGTTTTTCCTGGAACTGTAGCAACAGGATTTAACAAGTTTAACATGAATGGTTACAAATTCACAAGAAATGTACACATGTTAATGATGATTTATTGTTAGTTTTTTCACTAGATTTAATATAATTAAAAAAAGTATCATAGTTTTATTCAGATCTTTGTCGTGTTGATATTTTCATAATTTCGCTTAACTATATTTTTTCTGGCATTTATAACAAGCATAGTTCTTCATTCATTAATGGATGACTAGTTTGATGTGGTTCTTTGTTTCTGTAAGTGTTCTTAGTAAAAACAGTAAAAATATTTATAGGCTTGTTTGTGTTTATTTTCTGTTGTATAAAGAAATGTTTATATATGTCATATTTGTTTGTTTGTTTTGAAGCCTTAGACTGAAGTTATTTTGGATGGAGGAAAGTCAATTACGGCAGTAATTATTTAAACCATCCCCTGTTCCTATCATGAGAATTGACTGTACCTAGAATAGGATGTAGATGTTTATGACGGAAATGTTTTTATCACAAATGTAGAAAAGTGTACAAGTATTTAAACATCCAGGATATAATTTATTGCAACTTTATATTACTGCAAGTGTGGATCACTCAAACTAGTGGTTGTTAGTATATCCATTTGCCCTGCTGCTCTTTGAGTTTTTATGTTTCTTCTTTTTTACTGCAGGTCAGTGGAATTTACCGTGGTTTCCTTCACCCATTGGACTGGCACCCATATCATAATAAATGAGTTCCATTCACTCTACCTGGTATAGGTGCAATCTGTCGACCTTAGGTACTCTATAAGTCTATATAAGGCAGGTTTCCAGTGCCTGCAGAGATCGCTGGGTGCTTTTTGCAAGATTTCTTCTCAGTTTTCCACCAAACATAACAGACAATGATACTAAGCAAGGTCACCATTTAAGAGCAGTACTCTTGAGTACCACATTAAACAGCAGTCAAATAAATAAATAGATCATTGTATGATTGAAATAACCGTATCAAATGAACGACCTCCCTGCATACCTACATCGGCTACATGTAGAGGTGTAACAGACTAACTAAATAATGGACTGATGGAGCAATCAACCATGACAGTAGGCACATATACTTTGTAAGAATGTTGTTGTATGATATTATCCCTGTATTGAGTGCCGAGTGGGTCAGTAGGTCACTGGGACTTCTGTCTGACTTGTAACATCTTCGTAGCTTCTTTTAGTTCACAGCCATAAATCAACATATACCTTTTTGCTTGGATGGATAGATGTTATTTGCCCAGTGGCCTGCTGACATGAAAATGCGCTACAGTTACGTTCTTTGTAATTCATTTTGTTAGTGTACATGTACGTTGTAATTATCATTGAGATTTGGACCACCATGGCAGACCATTGCAATAGCTGTTAAACAAGATGCTAGAGCGTGGAATCGTTTTAGTTATTGAAACAACAATAGTAATGTATAGCAACATGTACTGGAAGACCCAAGGAGAAGAAAGATGGAAGTCTCAGAATAGCAAATTGCAGGAAATTAGATTTTTAAAGTCACACACGCACCCAAAGTTAAATATTTTGTGTTATCACAGAATCACATGAGTTATAGATATTTTTCTTAAGAAGTAAAAGCTAGAGGCCTTCCTTTAATTTCACCGCTGATCTATAGATTAAATAGATAGTGTAGACCAATTAACTGATCAGGCACTAAAAAAGTATATATGGTACAAAGAAGCCAAATGCATACCTTTATATATTGGCGATCTCTGAGAGAATAGAAAACAATATGTATGTTTTTTTTACCTGAGATTGAAAAATATGAAAACGGTCACAGCAAAAATGTTTTGTGTGGTTGTGTGTAATTT
>JAVFBZ010168908.1:614-16681 GCA_032466195.1 Katharina tunicata
CAAAAAGGCCATGGTATGGCTCTGGGAAAACAATAGTGATTTAACCGTAGTTGTTCATAGAAGAAAGATCAGCACAAAAGGGCCATGGTATAGCTCTGGTAAAATAATAGTGATTTAATCTTGGTTGTTTATAGAAGAAAGATCAGCACAAAAAGGCCATGGTATGGCTCTGGGAAAACAATAGTGATTTAACCGTAGTTGTTCATAGAAGAAAGATCAGCACAAGAAGGCTATGGTATGGTTCTGGTGTCCTATAATGAAGGGAATTAATTCTTTTTTATATCACGGTGGCTTTACAAAATATGACAAAGACAAGCATTACTAAAACACAAGTAGTATTTTAGTACTGTCTAAGAATTTCAAAGTGACAAATTACAAGTTCAGAATTCTTACTTTAGGTTTTCTCACACGCAGTGTGCCAGCCCATTGGGTGAAGGAAACCACCATAAATAACACTGGCAACACACAATACACCACAGGACACTTACAGATAGAAAGATAGGACAACACAACAAATAGGCTTTTTGATGCCTCTTTGCCCAGAAAGCACCAGGCTGAGGCCACAGGAAGCACCCACCCAGCCACCTGCCTGAAGCTGAAATGACAGACTTAAATACACTTACAGCATAACATTAAGGACAAGGATTCAATTTTCTTTAAATGAAAGTGTACCTTTGTGTCTAGTTCTGAACATGTTTTTTGATAGTCAGCTTTGAGTTGTTTAGCTTTGGTGAGGAAGATTTCTCGTTCTCTAAATATATCCCTTAGTCTTCCTTCTGTTTTCTCTGTGGCTTTCTGTAACTCTATGTTCTTATGTTCAGCCTGGGCATACTTTATCACCATTGAATCTTTCTCTTTCCGTGATTCCTCATACATCTGTGTTACCTACAACAAACAAAGTTCCACAATACAATTTCTAAAATGTTGGTCATTAAATTTGTTGTCAGCTAGTAAGAATCAGTAATTGACAATTAAATATAGTTGATGTAAACACAATCCTTATTTAAGTCACAAATAGAATCCCAATTTTAACTGTTGCACCCTTATCTGTTAAAAACTAATTTCAAAATTGTTTGCATCTGAAAGATTGTTCACATAATCCAAGACACAACATTTACATTTAATATTTTCATTAAGATTATTTGCATTTCCTTTATTTATTATGATTTTGCACTAATATAAAAAAAAAAATTGGGCACACACTTTTTAATTCATAAACTTAAGTCCTTTCTCTTATTCCATGTTTTCCTATAAAACTACATTTTGCCCTGAATGGTCCAACAGTTCTATCTAGAAAATGTTTGAGGGCCCCACCTTCACACTGGTATGAAAAACACTAGACCAGTCCCTATCTTGTATTATTAAACACATTTGATTTGACAATTTTTCCATTTCTAGAAAATTCATTAATATACAATTATGTAGGCCCTACATGTATTTGTTGTGTTACCTGGTCCACTCTGGCTTTCATTTCATTCTGGAGACCACCAACCATCCGTTTAGAAGCAGCATCACCTGAGGCTAACTTCTCTTTCAAATCACGTATCTCAGTCTGTTGCTGTGCAATTGTATACTCCAACTGTCAAATTAGAAAATGGTGATATTTTACATATCAATTTGTTTATAATAGTATAGAGCTGACTTAGTCACTAGAGGTTAAAACGGGTTACCAATATGCCATAGTTGTACCTAGCCAAATAATCAAAATCAATACTTGTTCCACAAATCAGTGACTCTTCCAATACATGTAGTTGGCCCAACTATCACCAGATTTTGTAACTATAAGTATCATCTAGCTTTTCAACTCAAGACTGGAACATTTGGTAAAAATAGGGACCATCTTAATCAATCAGTTTTGTGCACTACTTTCAACATGTGACAGGAGCCACAGGAACTCACGCATTTTGTAAACACAAGTGCGAAAACCATATTGTCATGTTGGTCTTGTAATCATCAACCACCTACATATATTTGCTTTGAATATTTCCTCTTAACAGAGCACAAAATCATGTCACATTCTTCCAATAACACCATTTCCTCTACACAGGTTATAGTTTTAGGGATTTTCGCTTCAGATCGTATAGCTGCAATTCACCTGATGACGACAGCATAATTAACGGCAATTTACCCATTATTACTTCAGAAAACAGTGCTTCTTTATGACTTAGCCAGTTAACCGGCAAAGTTTTTAATCAAATGCTATTGCCAGTTGCAGAACTGTAGTTAGAAGTTTTCCATAAAATCCATCAAGTACCTGAAAGTTCCAATGCCTTAAATAAATTCTAATCTGTTCTTGAAGTATGACTACACTATATACAAGCTCGTGCACAAGTTGCAATTTATTTACATCAGTCTATTACAGATTAAATTTTTTAAACAGATTGTAGCTGAACAATTGTTTCAGTAATGTTTCACTCCAGTCTTTAGGTATATTAAAATAGAGTAATTATTGCTGGAGTCACAACATAATTTTGTTTTGTTTTTTTATTGAGAATCAAAAGATGAACTCCAAATACATGTAGCATTCTTGACTAGCTAAAACCAATCAGAGAGGAACCCTTTGAATATTACAAAGAATGAATACCTTGCTCGTTACCTCTTTGATTTGGGGTAGATAAAGATCGTGTGCCTGTTGTTTAGATTTGGTTGCCTGTAACTGTTTGAGGTATGAATCCTTTTCATACACGGTATATTGCAATTTCTCACTCTGCAGAGCTTTATCACTTTCAAGCCTGAAAAGAAACCATAATTTTAACTTTTACGACCAACACTATAACATATCATGTTTTATGACAGAAGAACATGTAATCATTGCTAATATTATATTTAAATTGGAGTTACCTAGTGTTCCAGGTTATTCCATTGACTATGTATTTAATACAATCAAAAGAATTGTTGTTGTTTTTTGTACCAAGCAAAAGTTACCAAACGCAGCCTCACCATTCACCAATGGGTGGCTCAGTTTTATGGACATATACAATTATATCACTTGAAATCATAGTGTTAGCCAGAGGGGTGTCTCGGTGTCTTTGAGACACCCTAATCCAGTCAAATTTAACATGGGAAAGATAGGAAAACTGTCAAATGAGACACCCTGTTTCTTTGAAAAAAGTGATTTGAGACACCCTGTTTTTGGTTTCTGGCTAACACTATGCTTGAAATACCACAGTTCATCTTACTGAGAGTGCATTTAAAACTTGACAAGTTACAGTGTATGTGATAACCTGATGTAACATTCTTACTTAATCAAGATACAAGGCCAATCACAGTCATGAGAGTTACATGTACTGCTGTGAATCATAATTTCAAACACCAATCCACATCCCACAATAAAAATGAGATGATGTTTTAAATATGTTATAAACATATACATAGAAACACAAATAAATCAAATATCTGACAATGACACAGACTCTGAAACCCGAAACTTGCCTTGTAATAGTGGAGTCTTTTTCAGCTATTTGGTTTTGAAAATCAGCCAAAACATCTCGTAATTTTTGATCCGGCACTTCACAAAGTGCAATGACAGGTTTCACCTTCATGCCATTTATGGGTTGAGAAGCTCGGGACAAAATCTCCTCAATTTCAGTTGAGCTCAAAGAGCTATTTCTATTAGTTGTTGAAGACCTATGTTCGGACACAGGTTCAAGTTCAGCATCAAGTTCACTTAAAAGATTTTCATCTGCTCTTAAATCTAATCTTGATCCATTCACAGAACCAGCAGAATTTTGTTTAGATAATATGGAGGATGGCAGATTTTCCACAAAGGGTTTATAATTGGAATGTTCTGAACTGGAATGTGTTTGTTTAACAGTTTGTTCACTTTTTGATGTTTGACACACAGATGCAGCAGTCACACGCTCGCATGTTTGTGAAGAATCCAAAGACTTTGAACTGTCAGTATTCGTGCCAGACTGTGCAGCATTGGATGGGTTCAAGTCTGTGTCAACCGTCACTGAAGCTATTTCTGTGGAATCGTCAGCTAAGCTGTCTTTATTTTCACAGAGACTCTGTATCAAATCTGCAGAACGTAAAATATCATCATTCATTTCTGATCCTGAAATACCAGTACATCTACTGGGGCCTAAATCTACCTCTTCCAGAAGATTTGAATTCTGTTGACAAGGAGGTAAATGTTCAACTGCCAAGGACTGGAATTCACTACCACTACTGAATGGTTCAGTTACTGATGGCGGACTTTCTTGGTCAACCTCAACAGTCTCCATGTTAGTAGGAACAATAACACTGTCGGTATCCTGGGTTTCATTAGCAGGACTATTGCCGAGTATGTTTGAGGCTTCTAAACACCTATTATCTGCACTGGCCTTAAAATCAGTTTGTTCAGCTACAAATGAGACTAAGTTTGCACTGGGAACGTTTGCATCACCCTGCCGTCGGTCACATTCAGGTGCATATAAATCAGTTTCTGAGGAGGATGCTAGCTGGGGGGAGTTTATCACTTGACAGGAGCCACTATCTTCAGGTTCATCCCCTAGTTCACTCCTTATCACATCCCCCGTCGCATGGCACACATCTCCTAATGATCCACCTCCAGCAATATCAACAGTTTCTACATTATTCTCACCATCACTTGGAACAAGATTTAAAGCTTCAGAGTTTTGTGATAATGAATGAGGTGGCATCCCTTTAGCAATAATATTATCATTTGCAACAAGTTCATAGCCAGTGTTAACTTGTAGCATTGAAGTACCTTCTTGGCTTTCCACCAAATTATCCTGTAAATGTTCATGTGTCGGGTTATATACAAGGGGTAAGTTTTGCGAACAGTCTGCTTCCACATCTTCATTGCACATAATTTCCCCAGAAGCATTTTCTTCAGGGTCTGATTCTGAAAGGGTGTCAGTATGTTGTCCTTCTGGACTTGCTCCTGCTTCAAAGTGAAATTCACCTGAACAACTTTCAGCTCTTTCCTCTTCTGAGGGTTTTAGTGAATTGACTGCCAGGTTTGAAAAATTGTCAACTTGCAATAATTCTTCGAGTTCGGTGTCAACTGAAACACCAGTCCTGTCCTGTCTGTGAGTGAGGCCAAGACTTGTGTCAGCTGATACACCACTGTTTTCTTCTGAAAAATAGGAATTAGAATTACGATTCCAACTTTCTGAAGCAACTTCATCTTCAGGGTATTCTTGTTCCTCAGAAGCTGCCTTGATACTATCTTCTGAGCTATTTATTGTTACATTCTCTATAGCAGACTCGGCAAACATATCATCCTCAGCTCCTTCAGCCTCTGCTTGCAGATTCCCATTACCACTTAACTCTTCAGCACTAGACACCCCAAAGCCTCCTTCCTTGTACACCTCTTGAACAGGCACGCTGTCTTCAGTTTGATCATCGGTACATTCATCTAAGTCATCCGAGTCACCATTGCGCCCTTCACCTTGATCTTCAGACAGTTGGACCTGATTAGATGAAGATATAGCAGCAACTAGCCCTCCACGACATTCTTGATTTGCTACCTGGTCAAGACAACCAAAGCCTTCAGGTTGATCTGTAGCAGCATCAATCAATGCATTGCATTCTTGATTCAGTTCTGGATCAAGACAACCAAAGCCCTCCGGTTGATCTGTAGCAGCGTCAATCAATGCATTGCATTCTGGATTCAGTTCCAGATCAAGACAACCAAAGCCCTCTGGTTGATCTGAACCTAAAGCCTCAGATCCACCCTCTGGTTCTGCTACCTGTCCCTGTGATGCACTACCATTAGATTCTGGTTCATCAGACTGTCCCAAAACATCTGCCTCCATTTCATCCTCTTGTCTCTGCTGCCTTCCTCCATCCGACTCAGGCTCTGGGTTCTCACCATTGTCCGCAGTGTCCCTGTTCTGATCAGACATAGCTCCGCCTAAACAACAAAAAATGTATACATTGGTTTGTTAATTCAAATGTCATACTAGGAGCATTTAGAAGATGAAAATTATAAAAAGCACAAGGTACGGCATGTTAATTGTTGCTACTCTGTAAAATCAGAATACATTTTAAAATTTTTGTCACTGAATCATTTTATAAATGGGGATAAATGTAACATTTATTTTAAAATTAGTATGTTTTTTTTTTTCAAGTGCTCCGACACCAACATTTTTTTAAACTTGGTCAATTTTGACCAAAAATATCTTAAATTGTTGATATCTAAAACAACAGATTTCAAAAAAGTTTGAAGATGAGCAAAGTATCCATTAAGTCTTTAACATGTGATCTTATTTACGAAATAAATTAATATGAGGGTGTATTAACAGAGTTGATTAATCCTACAAACTGTCAGAATGCCGAGGAGGTTGTTAAACACATCATTATTTTAATATATTTTTTAAATATAAATAATGTCATGATAATAATATTAATATGAGGCTTCACTGTTTGCATGATAATCATACCATAATGCACATTATAGCAGTTGTGAAATAGAATCCATTTTCACAATCACTACATTCTGGCTTGTGTACAAAAAAATGTAGATTATGTATACAACATTGAACAAGAATTGAAAAGAATGGCTTTACTAGATTATAGTTGTACCTATAAAATACAGTTGCTTGGACTTGCTCCTTGACATTACCCTTTGGGAGGCCTTCTATGTGTGACCTTATATGTGACCTTCAGTGCTATGTATATAAAGCTTTAGCAGCTACAGCAGTTCCAGACAACAGGTGGTTAGAGAGCAGTATACAATTATACATGTATACCCGTATCACATTGTAAAATCAAAATGCATGTATTCATACTCACAAGTATCTGAAGTCAAATCAAGTGAACATTACATCACTATATTCACAAAGTCTTTAAGTGTTTAATAGTGTTTATAAAGAGACCATTGAAATATTTGTTTAATAAAATATACATTAAACTGGTATTAAGCTTCAAAGATCAAAATCTAATCGATCTACAAAGCAAAATACCAGATTAATGTATATTTACATCTTTAAATGTTTGCAATATCAAATGGACCTAAAATTTGTTTTCAATACACTACCATACAACAAGTGGTTTTACTTGATTGGACAATAGCCCGAAAAATATTGTCAACTATTATTGGACACTTTCACTTTCCCCGAGTATTATTTTGGCTGATTTTTATACTTTACGGTTGAGTTGAATTGAGTTTTTAATTCCCATAAACAGGATAATAGTAACAGTAACCTGCCATAGGTACTAATAATATGATGGGTATAAAACCCAACAGGACATCTTCTTCACCCTTTTTTATACAGCTAAGCCCTTGAATTTTGTATTTCGTATTTGTTCTGCAGGCACAGATAGATATCCAAACTTCAACTTGGGGTCTGATTACTTTGCTAAGAGTGGCAACCCTACACTGATGTTTGCTTATATTTAAAGAAAGTTTATTAGAAATCATGTAGGTTTTTGTCTTCTCTAATTCAGAACTGTAATTTACAAGGTTAGACAGGTTTTGAGGGTTTGCATCAGGTGCATAGATCTGCAAAAAGTAGTCTTATAAATAGACAGGATATTTCAGGCAAGTTCAGGGGAATTATTATTTATCAATGTTCAACATGAATAAATCCAACTTAAGATAGAACCCTCTGTCACAGGGAAACCACATGTTACAGGTATCAATTTCAATACCATTGACAAGAATAGCATAACGATGTATTTTTTTTGTAGGAGAATAGCTTGATTAATTGATTTATTAGTGTTTAACGCCGTACTCAAGGGTATGTCACTTAAATGACAGCGTTGTATTTCAACAGTATACAAGGAATCTTAACACAACCATAAAATGTGTAGTCACTTTAGTGTTTTTGCTGTTGGAAAGATAATGTTCCTCCAGTGCTAAGTATGACAGCATGAATATAATCTGGAAACATACTGCCCTTAGCTATAGAGCCTGTTTCACAACTAAGCCTTCGCAAATTAACGCACACTTAGTTACTATGATGCCCACTGCAGTGTTAGAGGTATTGTGTAGTCACGACAACTGAGGGTTCAAAACGTTGCAAAGGCTTTGTGAAACTGGCCCCAGGGGAATAGCAATATTTACCTTACCGAATGCTTAGATAAGTCAAGGAATCAAAGTTAGAACCCTGTTGTATGTCTTTCTTTCTTTTGCTGCAACTTATTTCTTGCTCAGATCTATTACATGAAATTTAACTACATCATCAAATCCAAATTAAAAAGGGATGAACAAAAAAAAAAAGCCCCTTGAAATATGAAAAGGAAATAGACAGGGCAATAGTGGTGGCCTACCAGTCTTATGTCTAAGTAGAAATATCAAGAGAAAAACAAACCTAGGAGAAAAATGCTTAACACTTAAAGGGAAACGTCTTTTTTTGTTGGGGGAAATGGTTTATGGGTGGATTATCTTGTACTCCTCAAATCTGTACGAAAAATGTGTGCATTTATCCGTTACATGTGTTTCTTCTTATTTTGGATCCCATCTATTATTAGTGAGTAACATCAATTGACGTTATATAGTAGACTCATGTCTTGTAGATTGGTTAGTCCTCTCAATCTTACCCCACACTGGTAATATTGTAAACATAAAATTTATGACAGATCATTTCGCAAATAGGGCCTAAATACTGCCGTATTGGGTATATGGCGACATCAAGAACTGTAAAAGCTAAACAAATCAAAGAAAGCAATGACTGAGAGGTGATTGATCCGTCTTACCTAACCCAAACCACCTGGGTGATACCGTGTAACCATAACTAATAACTTATTACTTTCTCTCAATGTTTTGACACTTCTGCCAACAAATCGTCCAAGATGGCGTGTTTTCTGTCTGCAATGCCACCTGGTGGGAAATCAATTGTATGGGGGGGGGTAACTCTAGTTTATAGGCTTTTCGGTCCTTTCCTTTTTTCTATTTAACAATACTGAAATAACTTTGTCCATCGAGGATAAAATCGTTTAAAATACAGTCAAATACCTGTAAAACACAAAGGAGATGGTCATAAGTTGTAATCCGTGTAATCTAAATACATATATTTTTTAATATAGTTTTTATTAAAGATGGAGTATAGGCTCAACGTATGTTCCAGTACGGAGGTATGCTGTGGCGACCGTTAGTGTAATAAAAAATCCGCTAATGTAATACATTTGTTGACCTCGACTTTTTCATCAAAAATCATCTTTATCTGTCTTCAGATAAAAAAAACTATCTCAAATAACTCATTTTGACAAACAATTTATAATATATTACAAAAATTTACAAGTTTATTACATTAGTGGTTTAGTGCGCAAGCTGACTCAACAACTAATGTAATAATTTTTTGAACTTTGATTTTTTTTTCTCATAAAAAATGACCCATGATCGAATTAATGAAGATTGCCGGTATATCAGAAAGACTTGAAAACCATAGTTTGAGAAAAATACAATACAATCGATATGGGAGGCAGATATAGTAGTTCTGACAGTATCCGAATCTGCAATTAAAAATGTAATTAATGCATGATGTTCCTCAAGGTTAAGTCGTAGGATCACTGTTTCTGCGATATATCAATGATCTTCAAGATAATATTGTTTCAAACTTACGCATGTTTATGACGACACATGCTGAAAGTCTATATATATTGTCTGATATCGTCCTTCGAATTGCTGCTTAACTAGAGGACGATCCTTAAAGTGCATATAGGAGAGGTCAGTAACATTTCCCCCAATAGAATTAGACTCTTTCTTAATCTGATTCTTCTAATGTCAATTTGTTATTTAATAATACAGTTAAACGACACTTTCATAATAAACGATATTAATAAATAACAAAATTTACCTAAAATGCATAACCTTTAATATCAATTTGATCGTAAGACACTTTGAATAATGTATAGGCTAAAAGCACTATCCGTCTGGGCTTAGAATATTCTGATGTTTTATTTGGCAATCTTGACCAAGCATCAGAACTAAAACTAGAAAGAATTTCTGGAATTACTGGAGTATCTCGCAGGTCATTAAAGAGCTCACTGTATTTCGAATAGGTTTTTGAACCGCCAAAATAATCGACGCAATGCACACCAAATAAATGTTTTTTAATATAAAATAATTCATACTGATGTGTCCATTCGGGCCTATCTTTTTGAAACTTTATCGTCTCGTACATTGTGCGCTGAGGAATCCGAATTGTCAAATTAAGGAATTTTGTATTTCGGCTGGAATTATCTACCTGAACATGAGGAACAATCGACCTCAACTAGAGTTCTGAAAAAGCGTCTTTTTGTATGTTCGAGCTTTGATATTGCATATATATCCCAGGTCTTAGATTGTGTCTCCTCGAAGCCCCTTTTATCGCGGTATATTAGAGTAAGTAAGTAGACCTATAGATAACGCGTGTGACGCCACGTATATTGGTTCACATAAAAGATAGTGGATAGATCTTATATCTAGGAACATCTCGAATGTTGATATATTTTATGAAAGTTAACAACTGCTTTCGTTTTTCCTAATTAAAACAAAGTCAACAATTTCAGAGGTCAGTACTCATTTAATTACAGTCAAAGCAGTAAAAAGTATGTACAAACAAATGAAAAGTCTACAGATCAAAGAAAACTTTGAACTGTTTCGCAAGTCCACATCTCCAAGATTTGGTTCGCTCCAGGAACACTCTCCTTTCCCTTGATAGTTTTTGGATTTTTAATCGGATGGACTTCACCGCCTTCTGCACGCGTGTTGTCATGGTGATTGCCTTTAAAGGTGTGGAATCAGGCTTTGCTGAGAATTCAAGGGTGTGCTTTGACGTCGTCGAATCAATTTCTGTGGTAAACAAAATTGATGGCATTAAACGACAATGAAAACAAATGAAATAAATCAAAGGGCGTAAAAATATAGATATGTAATCCCAACTACTAAAAATATTACCACTAAGTGAAAGGCAGAAAACCATTTCAAATTTCACGGGAAGAATAATTATCCGATAAAGCAAGGTCAAGAGTGTTAACAAAAAGAACTTGGCTTATTTCTTTGCTTGTTGTGTTCGTTTGACGTTCCAGGCCAACTTAATGGTACTTCAATAAAACACTAGACCACTCTGCAGTCACTGAAAACTTTCTTGTGTGTGACTGGTTAACTTTACTGTAACCAGTATAGCTGGTTGGTTGATTGGCACAAGTGTGGAACGAGAGTTATGTTGTTGTTGTTTTTTCTTTATATAACTGGCATTTGTTCTAAGAGTCCCAAATAACAAAAAAACACATGTAATGCTCATTACATTGAAGCGACAAACAAGTAATACTATCAGCTTTTATCAGTTTTAATTATCTTTTTATGTATACCTGGAGAGACCCTGATGACGTCATTGTCTTCGGTTTTCAGTTTAACACCAGAAGAACCTGTCAATGATGAACAAGTATAAGCTTATTAGCGAATGTGTCATTATATACTTCATACATTCACCACAGTCAGTAAACACGATAACATTGATGTCGTGTAAGTGGACATTAACAGTGATTCGGCTGTTTGGAGAGGACAAAGATTAGAGAGTCTTAAAACAAAAGGGGTTCAAAATTGAAAAGTCGACCAACTCTTGGACGATCGTCACTTTTCACATTTCACCATATTTAGTAGTTAGTCATACGATTAGAGAACCAAGGTAACGAAACTGAGAAAACATCTCTTCTGATCTTTTTTATTAATAAACTTACCAGTCCAGTTTGTTATATTCACATCATCCTCCTCGACTTCATCCATATAGGGTATATAATCAAATCTCCGCGTGTCTGTAACACCATACTCCAACTCCCAGGCGGCTACAGAGAAAATATCAAGTGAACTATAAACGCTTTTTTTAACTTTCTTTTTAAGTGTATATAAATGCAATACGATTGAAATCTGAAGTTATCTGAGTGTGTCAATAAGTCGAGATATATACACAAATTGATCGCTTATCTGTATGACTTACCCATAGACCTATATCCATCCATTTCCTTAGAAAAAGTCTCTCTTTTGTCTACGTTGAGATTGAATTCCTCCTCGTCCTCGTCTATATAAGGTATATCATCAAACCTCCGAGTGTCTGTGACACCATACTCTAACTCCCAGCTAGCTACAGACAAAATAAACAGTAAACCTTTGAGTAACAATAGATTTTTTATTTATTTCAAGTCGACCCTTTATTGTTTAAAATAAAAGGAAATTTGTATAAGATGAACGCATTATTTGTGGTGTAAATATTGTATCTGCTTTAAGAAGTTTAAATGAGCAACATTGTTCATCCATATATGCCTAGTTCTTCTCTCGGTATTTCGATTTTACTTTTGTTACCACCATTTACAATTATTTATTTTCTTTTACTTTTTTTTTGTTTTTGAGAAATGAGCGTTGAACTCGGTCTATATGACATACCAACAGACTTAGGTCGATATCCTTCCATCTCTTTAGAGAAGATATTTGTCCTATGTTCTTTGAGTTTCAATTCCATCTCCGCAATTACCATTACTTGAAAAGAAAAATACATTTACAAGCCTTTATTGTTAGTAATGCTAATGGGTGATTTGGGATACATTTAACAGATTTTCAGTTTTTAAGTTCCTTGCACATTTAATACAAGAAGAACGTAGGAAAAACCAGCGCCATCTTTTATTTTAACTAATAATATAAAAACAGAAGTCTTATGCATTGTAAAGATTTAAACTAACAACAAACAATGAACAATTCAAAAAATTGCACATAAGCGAATTCTTTAGTTTCATTGATGATTTTATATTTTAATACTCAACAATAATGTACATTTGTAAGTATCTTGTTCAAGCGGTATTTTAGAAGCTGGATACATAACAAAAACATGACAAAGATGGATTTACATGTTCAACATACAATTTACAATTTACCCAGAAGTTGTAAATCCACCTTTGTCATGTTTTTGTTACGTTTGCATAAAGTCCAACTTTAAGGCGTATTACTTGAGTATTTCACACACTGCATTTCTAATCAATCATTAGGAAACACATTGTATACGCCTATTGAAATAAATATCGACATTGACCTACCTTGTGTTTCAACTTTGAATCAGTTGTTTTTATACTCGTGTCAGCCAGCACAGAACTTATATGTTGTCAGACTTGTGACCAAGGGCGTAATTGTGACGTTTCTGTCTCCATGTGATGACGTAATAGACAAAACGTCTTCGAGAATTTCCGATAAACGTCGACGTTATGACGTCGGGCCAAGCTATCTATTCTATCAGATTCAAAACCTGATTTTTACACCAAAATTAGGGCTGTGCTTTAAAGGGCTATAGCTATGGTAACAATGAAGCTACAGTGATAAAAACAACACCAGAGGGAGGCACATTGTATATACTTCATTTTATGAGAGAGTCGTCGACATAACGTTATAGCCGAAATATTTCAGTATTGTTGCAATCATCTTCCTTTAGAGGCATATAGAAGTCGAGACACATAATGTTAGAATAATGGCACAACGTTTCGGATGCTTTTTTCAAGCAATCGAAAAATTGCTGCGGTATGCAATGTTGTGATACGCGGCATCGCAGCATCGCGTATCACAGAATCGTAATACGCGAGAATGCTTCGAATTGTTACAGTTAAGAAGGAGTATTTGTTATTGACTCCGTGCACTTAATCAAAGTATAGAATATTAGATAATTGCAGATATGAAAAATTAACGACTTATTAGTCCTATAGAAATGTTAATTATTTGCTTCTTCTTTCGCAGTAGTGATATCGCGATCGACCTCGTTTGGTTATCCGTGAATATCAATGTGTTATTCTTTATCCTTCATTCCGTGTATAACTTTTTTTCTGATTACAGCCGTAATATGTAATTTTCAATGACCACCCAACAGCTAAAGAACTGTTAGGTCTCTATCCACATGTTGTCAAAGTGTTCGACGATAATAAAAAAAGCGATACTTTAATAACATTCGATAGGGTTTGGTATTTATGATATCTATTCAAGTTCAAGCTTTTCGGTTTTGCTGATATGTTATTGTCTAGGTTCGAATGTTATTTAGGAAGGAATAGGAGACAGAAAGTATTTGTGCATGGGAGGATCCGAATCTGAACCTAAAAGGTAGACACTAAACGGTGTTCCTCAAGGTTCTGCCTTAGGACAGCTTCTGTTTCATCGATATATCAATGATCTTTCAGATAATATTGTCTCAAATTTGCTTCCTTGATGACGCATTTGCTGAGGACACAGGTTTGTACATAATGTCTGATAATCATTCTAATTATGTTCAGCGTCAAGAAGAGGATTTTCAAGAGTGGTCTAACAAAATTTCAGTATAAAAGTTTACCTATATACTAGAAGCAGAATCTCTATATCTTCTAATGTCAATTTGTTATTTTATGATTCAGATATTAACCAGGCCAAACGACACAAATATGTTGGGTTTAGATTTAGGTTTAATGTTTGGTTCAGGGACAGGAATAGGGTTAGGTTTATCTTTAGGGTGGCGGAAAAGTGGCGGACCACGTAACCATTAATATCAATTTGATCATAAATCGCTTGAAATAATATAGAGAAGTTTCAATCGTTAAGGCTTACAATATGCTGATGTTATATGTGAGACCATCTTGACCAAATATATCTGTACTAAAACTAGAAAGAATTCAAATGGAATCCATTTATCACTAGAGAAATCTTCAGCGCTTCAAACCATACACATTATTTGGAATCTGTTTTCGATGCAGTATAAAAACAATTGAGGCAATTGAAACCATACGGAATAAATAAACCTCTTAAACAAAATCAAAACAAAATCATTCATAAAGATGTGCCTAGTTATCCAGTTGAAACCCTATCGTCTCATACGTCGGGGTGTAACCATTGTGAGATAAGGAATCCGAATTGTCCCAAAAATAAATATGTTAATCGGTTGAATCTTCTATTGCGACACCAGAAACAATCGACCTCAGCTGGATTTCTTAAAAGGCGTCTTTTTGATAAGTCTGGGCTGAGATATTGTATGATGTTAGCCAATCACAGGTCTCATATTGTGTCTCCTCGAAGCCCCTTTTATCGCGGTCCTAGGTCAAGTAAGTTTGTGCGGGTGTAGTTTAAAATAATTAAATGAACAGTTTACATTGTAATTTTTGGCACAAATATACAACTGGACAATTTCTGAAAATGTATTTCTGTGTAGATGAGATGGGATAGCAAAAGACAAAAGTGTGAAAAAAATATATACGTTAGCTATCTTAATTGGCGAGACGAAATTGTGAATTGAATTATTTATAAGGCAAAATGCTATATGGATCTCTATATATCTCAGTTTTGTTTAGGCAACGTATTTTGGTTAACATAAGAAAGGAGAATTTGTTCATCTCATACGTATGTATACATGTTTTGTAAAGAGCAATAACACTGGCACAGGGGTATCGACCAATTAAAACCCATATATCATCTCATGTTCTAGATAAATTCTCAGGGACAAGTTCTGGATAGATCTTGATATCGAGTTGTAAGACTAATCACACTGGCACAGGGATATCGACTAATTAAAACCGACACCACAGCTCATATTCTAGATAAATTCTCAGAAACAAGTTTCTGTATAGATCTTAATCTCGAGTAGGTATGGGTAACCTACAGGCATCATATAATATATATTTTTATAACGAGTAATCAATCACACTGGCACAGGGATATCGACCAATTAAAGCCGATAAATAATCTCATGTTCTAGGTAAATCTCAGAGACAAGTTTCTAGATAAACCTGAATCTCGAGTTGTTCTGGATAACCTAAAAGGCAATACATGTAACATGTATATTGTGAAGATAAACATGTGGCGAATATGGTATGGGTGATAATAAGCACAACCTGAAAAATGTATCGTTTAGAGTTAGTAGTAAACCCCTGAGTCTACCAAATAACGACAAGGGCAGTTAAGGGTTATCTGATACAAAAGGGAGTTTCGTCTTAACCAAGAGGCCCTTGACCGATTTGTTCTTCTTGTACGCTATGATAGGTCTCTGTGAAAGATTCCTGTATTAAGAGACTTGCAAACCTTGTGCTAGGCTGATCATATTGTAATACAAAAGGAATTATGTCTAACCTGGAGCCTTTACCGGGTTCAAGGTTGAAACCCAATGGATACAAAGTTTGAAGTGTTTTAATCCAATGAGCTTCTC
>JAVFBZ010168919.1:0-16680 GCA_032466195.1 Katharina tunicata
GAAAGTTAAGGATACTTGTAGTTAAAGAAAGTTAAGGATACTTGTAGTTAAGGAAAGTTAAGGATACTTGTAGTTAAGGAAAGTGAAGCAAAACAAAATGCCATCTAATTAATTTAAATTGAGTTTAGACTTTTGATCAAATTTAGTTCGAAACAAGACCTGTAATGTGATCAGGGTTTTGGTAATCTATTGTCCTCTGGTAAAAAAATAATTGCTGAACATGTGGGTGTCGAGCTACCATTTTTCAGATATTCCCTTACTTAGCCAGTCATGTTTATAATTCAAATCCATCATTACTGAGCATACATGTAGATGTTCATTTTTGTTTGTCATTAGCATTTAATATTAAATATATTACCTTCTTTTAAATTGAATCATTTTTTATTATTTTGGTAGGTGGAAGAACAGAAAAGGATAGAAAAAGAACTAAAGAAACAGAAACAAGAAGCTGAAAAGGTGAGAAAAATTAAATTGCAAATAATTGGTGATTTAATCATGATAAAAATTATTGATTTTTAAACAATTCTCAGTCAGTTTTTCATCAGAAACAAATACTGTAAACTTTAAGGCAAAACATTCTGGTATCTAATTAACTGTTATCGGAGTAATCATTTGTCTGTCATAATGCATTGTGGGTGAAACCAGCAGTCTCATGTAGTAGAAACACTATTATGACGCAAGTGTTCACTTTCGGCATTGTGAGGAACCGGTGCCACCTGGACTTAGGAAGCAAAGCGAAAGCTCAACAAAAATGGTGGAGGTTATGGCCTAATTCTTTGACATACACTGACATAATAAATGATTTATCAGAATACTCATTCAACACCTGCCAACCTCAGTTGAGCTTTGTACTGCTAATGTCTTACAGTGGCTGGAAGATCAGGAGGTGATTTTTACGAGAGTTTCCACCATACACCACCAATGCAAAAAGATGTGTTGTATAAGTGAAATACCCTTGAGTATGTTTTACACCAATCAAATAAACAAATAAATAAATAGACTTCTGACTCCCTTTCATTGTACCCAATATAGGTTTTAATCCCTGTTGATGTTTAGGATATTAGGCTTTAAACACCAATATTAAAAAACAAAATTATATATATCTGTAAATGAAGCTTACCGTGATAAAATTTTATTTATTTATTTATTTATATTTAAATTATCTTAGGCTGCAAAAGAAGCTCAGAAAAAATTGCCACCTTGGGAAATGTTTAAACAGGAAACCAGCAAATACTCCCAGTTTGATGACAAGGTTAGTGTTCAGTATTGAGTTTCCAATCACTGTATTCTATATCTATTTGTACAACAAAATCCCGTACAGACTTTTACTTCTCTCGTTGTACACGTTGGCCAACCAATATTTTATAGAATTTGTAAGTTTTTTTGATTATTGAGCCTTTGAAGAAAGACGTAATTGTATTCCGTATGAAATTTCGTCCAAAGTGACATGAAACTTATTCCAATATCAGATTAAGGCATGTCTTTTAGCCAGAAGCTATTACATGTATTATTTGAGCTGGTTGACTTATTTTTTCCAGAAGTATAATTCTTAAAAATATAAATCCCTTTTATACTATTATTATTCTAGCATGATAATGTATACTATACATTGTGAAAGTCTTGCCTGTCACAAGGCTATTGTGTTATTTTTATGAAGGTTATTGTCTAAAAAATTACACTGATATGCCATCATTATCATTTACATAAATTAAAAACAGCGTAGTGATTTAAAAGATATTATTTCAAAAATTATTTGTTCTTATATATCTCTGAGATATTCTTCAGGTGTTTAAATTTTTCTGTTCTTTTGGTTGCTTGAGTGGCATTTAGCAATTGGAATGCCATAGAGCATGAGACTAATATGAGACATTATGCTCAAAGTAACATACATGCTCAAAAGTTCTGAATTTTGCACTATCACAGAATCTCATGAAATTTTATTTTTTTTCTTAAGAAGTAAAAGTTACATGTAGAGGCTTTCCAATAATTCCAACATCAAATTTGTAGGTTGAAGGAGAGTTTTGTCATAACTAAAAAACTAAAAACTGAATTTTCTGTCGAAATATTACTATGTGGATGTGTCAATCAGCTGTCATAACTTAGATGTACCGACGCTACACCAAGTCAAACATTTATTAGCCCCGCCCCCATCCACTATTCAAAATCTTAACTCATTCTATATAAGGTCATGAACCCGACAAGATCAAAAGCTTTTCATGAGGCATACAAGGAAAAATGGCTGGCCTTCCTTACGCTGAATTCAAATTATTGCCTGATTTTTCCTGGCTGTTACTAGCCTTAACCAACTTAACCATTTTCATTTCAAAGTAATTGTTTACGTTTATTTTTAATTTTTTTTATTTTGAACGTCTGTTACAGGGTATGCCCACCCATGATGCAGATGGCAAAGAACTGAGCAAGTCACAGCTGAAAAAACTGGTTAAGTTATATGAAGCTCAAGAGAAGAAATACAAGGAGTTCCTGAAGAGTTCCGGTAGTGACGGGGCCAAAGGAGGCCAATGATAGTTTCTTTAGTCTAACTTATCAATACTTCAGTGTTCTTTATATATATTGTTCAGTCATACTTTTAAAACCTGTTTGTAATTATTGTTTTGAAAGTGTTGCTAAGTCAGTGTTCAAGAAAATGTTGTGAATTTGAAGTTTTTGCAGCATATTTGTCTTCTGTCCTTTGAATTTTTCTCCATGTTGAGTTGATCATAATCCTGAACTATTGATGTGAAGTTCACCTGATACAGTGATAGAGTAAAATCGTGTGTTCATGGTTCTAACAGTCAGATGAGCATACATTTTTTATTACATAAGCTAGAAATTTTTACGTATTCGTTATTACTTATTTAACATATTCTTAAAACACAATCAAATTAATAATCGGCATCTGAAAATAACGGCATCTTGTAAAAAGGAAACAAATTATATGTGACTGGCTTACATAATTTTGCTTTATTCAATATTGTCTACAAAAAGTAACAGTGGTTTACTTGGCCATCCAATAAACCAATCAAACATTTGCTTTACATTTAAATGTACAGTAAACATCAATAAATGTGATAATTTAAATTTTGCGTTTTAGGTAGCTTGTTGTTGTTGGTATGGTAGCATTGTAAATGTATTTACAAAAAGTAAAGTGTAAAACTAAAGAATCATGTCATGAAATACTCTTAATGTATGGCTGTGTACCAAGCTTCCAAATTTCTTACATCGAACTATTGCTCTGCTAATAGCTATTGTACAATTTAATTACCATATCATGTGTTCAATAGTGTACTCCCAAATGTTTGTGTAACACAATATACTCCTTTCATCCATATATCATAATTGTTAATCTTTTTGTATTTATTGCTTGATAAAATTCACATCTGGATACATATAGCTCACTAAAGCTATCAGCAGATCAAAATAAGAAAAATACTACACATTGTCAAAATGTCTCAAACTTTACCCTTGTCAAATTAAATCACTATTTTATCTAGAATAACTATAGATATGTGAATCAGTGAGGTCAATCTTATACAGGGTATATGTATATGTGAAACCTTTTCACTTGGAAAAAGATTATTCCTTTAGAAGACAGATTAATAACGATAAGCATGGAATTACTTTTTTTGTTAAATTTGGCAACCACTTCCCATTTAAACAAGTCAATTGTCACTACTCGTTTTGGGTTGGGTTTTTTTTCCTGTTTATTCTTAAGACTGTTTGATCTTTAAAAGTCATTACTATTTCCTTAATACTGATGTATTCTTAGGGTTTTTTAAATTAAATTTTCCTTTCTTTCTGCATTTTGTTCACTATCACAACTATTCACTCATTAATTAACAATATGTAAATTTAACGTATTTCAACTCATTTTACAGATAAGATATTTTGTTAATTTTGGTTGATAAAAAGTTTTTGTACATTCTTGATTGTTTTTGTTAATGATCTAAATTGTATTTTTTTTTAAAATGATAATTCATTGACCTTGAATTGGATGTTGTCTCAATGGTATAAATTGTTCTGGACATTTTCATTAACAAAACTGTGTGTGAAGCTTTTCGATTATTCGCCAGACGATTTAAAACACCCATCAAATAAATATGTGAAAATTAACTTGTAAATTTAGCTGTGAGAGTGAAGAGGCACTCAGTTATACATATTATAATACTTCTGTATACAGACTGATCCCAGCATACCCTCTGCCACTCAGTTCACTTTAGTTCATGAAAACTAATTCATTCTAAATTACAAACATTGTTATATTCTTAATTTAATGCATGCCTCTGGGGTAAGGAAAAATAATTATGATATTGTCCGACAATTAGGGCAGTGATGTTATAAACGACTATACCTTGGTTATCAGAATCCATTCTCAAGGTTGAGTTGAACAAATCAACACTGTTACAATAATTATAGTTACATTCTTACTGTCTATTTTACCTGATTTTATTAGCTATTAGTATTATAGGTATCATGTCACCACGTTTATTATTTATTGAATTCATGTAATTTTCTCCATATCTGTTGTGACGTAAATGTGATGTATGGTAACTTGAATGACTTGTTAAGATCAAGGTACATGTACCAATCTTGCAATATCATTGTTTGAAATGAGTTAATTAATTATACAAAGATTCCAGTAGTTCAACTGATTTGTTTAGAGTAACATAGAATAAGAGAAATTTCGAACAAGGAAGTCATGTTGGTATATATTTTTGTCAAGAGTATAAATCACACTGGCACAGGGATATCGACTAATTAAAGTCGATAAATTATCTCATGTTCTAGATCAATTCTCAGAGACAAGTTTTTAGATAGACCTGAATCTCAAGTTGTTCTGGATATATTTTAACTTTATTGTTGTGTTATTGCTCTATATTGTTTAACTGATGATGGCATAATATAGCCGAAATGTATTATGTATTTCAACATGATCTCTTTGTTCATAGTTTCTCTTATTCTATGTACAAAGACTAACTATGACTGATTTGAAAACAATTTCAAAAAGCCAAAGTTTTTAGGAACAAATTGTATATGTTTACCTTATTTTTCTAAATCTTGTTTTGGTTTTGTGGATGACTTAAAGTAGTATGCAGGTGATAATTTCCAAATATTACTGTTTGAAATTCAGACATAAGCCATCTTTTGGTGTTTTAAATTTTGACAAGGCAGGGATTTTTTTCTCTGGAATCGGCCCAGGTAATAAGATTTGTTTAGTTACGTTTTCTTATTCTTTTTCCTTAAAAATATTGGATATTAACCGTAACCTATGTAGAACAAAGTATATACTCATTCCTGGTTACAAAGAAATGTAAGTTATTTCAAATTTTAAAAGGAAATTCTTGAAAATTTGTAAAAAAAAAAACCTATTTGGCTATAGACAGAATCTCATTGTTTGTGCTCTTGACTTATAGTGTCCTAATTAAAATTCTTGGCTTTCAATGAGTAGCTTTAGTTTACTGATTTCTTCAATAAAAGTTGATTTAAATTTTGTTTATGTTTTTGTTCCTTTGATTATATTCAGACAAAATATCTGGCAACAAAAAAAAAGTTTCAAAATTTCAAAATTTTAAATGCCCTTGTTGCAGCTACCTTTTTAAAGGCCAATTCACACCGGACGCGGCAGTATCCAAGCTCTGTAAAAAATACAACACTACTTATCATGTAATGCAGTTCAAACTGGAGGCAGAGCGGCGGGACAGCTTAGAAACAGTTAGAACTGTTTCTATTTTAGAAGTGACTCGAATCGCGTCATATACATGTATCTTTTTTTCGATTGCTAAGATTTTTTAACACTGTTGCTGTATACATCGAACATAAAAAACTTATATTTAATTTTTTACCCTACGATAAAACATCTTAGCTACTCAACTAATCTAAGAAATAAACAAAGGAAATAAATATGAAAAGACCTTACTGTGGTTTTGGAGATATAGGGATTTATTGCCAGTTTGCCGCAGCCAAGACAATGAAAAGATTGTGACAACCCTAAAGGTCACGCAATGAAAAAAGTGTAAACAGTAGTAATATATAAAAAAAACTCCACTAAGGTAACAGTAATAATTAAAAGTTAAGTAAGGGGTGTGTGTATGGATGACTTGTATGCTATATATTTTTATAACGAACAATGACACTGGCACAGGGATAGCAACTAATTAAAGCCGATAAATAATCTCATGTTTTAGATAAATTCTCAGAGACAAGATTCTAAATAAACTTGAATCTCGAGTTGTTCTGGATAACCTATAGGCGCATCTTGAGAAAAGGCAATACATGTAACATGTATATTGTGAAGATAAATATGTAACACACATAGATATTAGGTATGGGCGATAATAAGCACAACCTGAAAAATGTGTCGTTAAGAGTTAGTAGTAAACCCCTGTGTCTACCAAATAAAGATGAGGGCAGTTAAGGGTTATCTGATACAAGAGGGAGTTTCGTGTTAACCAAGAGGTCCTTGACCGATTTGTTCTTCTTGTACGCTATGATAGGTCTCTGTTATAGAGGCTTCATCATTCTAGGTACAATGTTTTGATATTCCTGTATTAAGAGACTTGCAAACCTGATGCTAGACTGGTCATATTGTAATACGAAAGGAACCAAAGCTCAATTAAAAAGTATGTTATGGATTACCCTGCATTTGTAGATTTTACATGCCCACCGCAGTTGGGGGGGAGTCGTCAACATACAAACGGTCACAGTTATGTGTTTGTCAAATCCTGTAAGCTTTGACTCATTGTACTCTGATCTAACCTGTTAAAACCAGCAATTACTGGACTGACCTGATCAAACAAGTTTAACGAGGCGGACTATAGCACGTTAACCAGGCTGTCACTTTCCAACGCGCCTTTCTTAAGTAAAGACCTAAATGATTGGAGATTTGGTTAAATTTGTACAGAAATACTCGTGTAATTCTGGATCACTGGATTATCACATAAAAGTAATCCCATACTTAAAGAGGTGATCCAGTTGAAACCTGGACACGAACAGATAATCCATTTTTAAATGTTTGCGGCTCCATATAAAACATTCACATCGGCGTATGACACTGTATAATCGGGGATTGTTCAAACTAGTGTAAATAGAGTCGATTTGGAAATGGCCATTTGGAATAAGTTGTACCCATGGCTGTTGGTACCTTTTAGTCCCAGATATATGAACGTTTGGGGGCCAATGTGGTGTTTATTAACGATGATAGGTGGATGGTGGAACGTTTATATAATTTCGCCATCTCTATATGCAGAGCATCTACACTCGTGGAAAATGTGGAATGACATTATCTCTTACATTCTCATAGCCGAAATATTGGGAAACTGGTTTTGTGTGCGCTATGTTGATTCGAAGTACAGTTTAGCGTGTTTTGGGCAAAATGGACTTAAAGTGGACGAATCTTCGCTTTTGCCAAGCTTTAATAGAAATAGACAAAACATTCATCATGGAACATTTAACAGCGTTGAACGTTATAATTCAGAAATGATGTGCCGAAAAGTTACCGACGTATCACATGTAACTGGGCCTGTGATGTACGTTGTGTCTGGATTTTCTCGCCTGACTGGTGTTCCTCAGAGAACACGTTATCCGTATTGGTCGTGGGTACCATGTATAGTCTGTAACCATTCCCGTCCACCCAGGTGCCACCACTGTTCACTGTGTAAGAAGTGCGTTCTGAAGAGAGACCATCACTGCTTCTTCGCTGGATCATGTATTGGCTATCGAAACATGAGACATTTCATCGTGTACTGTTTTTGGGCGGTCCTGTCGTGTACTTTTTGTTTAATCCACACCATTTTGTACTTCTACTACATCTTGTATGAGCAGACGACACTCTTCGACCTACTTCCAGTATTTGTACACGTGCGATGGATTCTGGGTTATACAAATGGATTCGCTACAGCTCTAATCACGATTGCATTGTCAGCTTTTTTCTTCCTCCCGTTAGCCGGTAATTTTGTCTATGAAGGTCTGACCCTGACAGCCAACGGCCAAACAACATACGAGCGAGAAAACAATATCACAATACCAGATAAAAGATCCTGGAACCAAATGCTCCAGGCTGTGTTTGGACGATATTGGTTATTGAACATTCTTATTCCGATGCATACAATATTCCCAGCTTTAGAAGATCCTGTTAATTGGCCAACAGTTTAATACTGTCATGGATTTCTAAACTGAACTTTTGAGGTTAATTATCAAGTCATGCTTGTTATTTTAATTTAACTTACAGGCAAAATGAATTCAGGCTTCATCTTTGCACAAATACAATTCTGTGATTTATTTGTATCTTGTAAAATATTGTATTTAATCGCAGTCAAACGACCATAACCATTAAATAAAGTTTAATACACCGTAAAAGGTTGTTTAAAAACAAAAATATGTTTATATTACTTTAATGTACCTATGTATGCAATACAGTTGAATATAACACATAAAATGTTTTGGAGAAACAAAAAGTTTCAATTAAAAATAAGGCGATATTTTTTCACATCTCTCTATAACAGTCGAATATTACCTCCAAACACCGATTTGCCAAGGACGAAATGCATGGTCGTTCTATAACTGATTAACGTTCAACCGAACTAATGAGCTAAATCTTTTTTAGCAACACGGATGAGTCGAAAGCTCGAAATACCAGCCGGGCAGCTTAAATGATGACGGTATAAAGCAATTTTTGTATATGCAACTTCAAGTGCTTCAAACCAGACTCACTACCTTTAGCAATAGACTAACACTACCCTGGAAGCATTCATAATGCACACAAAATCACCAGTAGGACCACAATTCCGCTACACAGAAACTTGCTCCTTTCTGTAAGGAGAAGAGTTTATTAACCCACTATTGGATCTAGATGATGTTCTGCCAATAGTCGTTATTTTGTTCAGGTTACCTCGCTTATCCGATTCATTCGCTTCTCCAAACCTGATGTGTTTTGATCGTCTTTTCTTATTAGAGTTTAGACGGTGTGTATATATACGTAACATAGCAATCGCTTGTAGTTTTCTTAGCTCTTCAACATCTTCATCGACGTCGACTTCTCTGTACGCATTGTTTTCATCATCTGTTGGATTATTCACAGAACGCTGGTTGGTTGATGCAGTACTTTCTCTGCTAGCTCGTTTCTTTTCGGTTTCTTCAACAAAAGATTCTAAATGCTTGTCCTCAGCAATGTTTTCCAGGAGAGAGATTTTCCCAATCTGCCCAACCTCTACAACTGACGGTTTACTGTGCGTCATAGTTGGCACAGGGATATGCGCATCTGGATTAAAATCAGCATCAGGTTTGTCCTCATAAATGATGGGACCAGGGTTCGTAAATGAAACTTTCGCTGAACACAACTGAATGAGCCGCTCTTCTGCAATATCATCACTTTCCTCACTTGTGGATGCTGCTCGGGACGGCGGGCTTCTTTTGCAGGTGTCATCAGGCTGGACAGCTGTTTTTAATAGAATTGTCTCTGGTGAAATTCGTTCAGATTCATGTTCATCTTGATTGTCTGGTACTTCCGGTTCATCGGAGTTCATTTCAACATCGGCGTCTGGTTTCTTGTCATGAGGGGACCTGCTTATCTTTTCTGTCAGTGTTGCCAGTTTGTCAGCGTCACATGTTCCACTGTCGTCTTCATCTGTGTGACTTAAAACTGACGAAGATCGCTCGTCAAACGGAACGAATTCTTCTTCGCTTTCGATGCCCCGACCAGAAACCATGGTGCTCTCTGGTGAAGACAAAGTAGTTCTGCTGTCGGACAAACTTGGTGCAGTGAACGGTCTCCTCTTCCTACGCGGACTTATGGATCGTGCCGTCGGCGAATGCCTGTGCAGATTCTCCCTATGAAGGTAGCGGATTTCACCCAGGTTTTTCTCATGGAGACGCTGATGAAGATCGGCTTGTGGTGATCGCTGATGTGTCTGTGATGCCACGATGTAATGGTGGCCATCACTACTGTTCACTGAATACCAGCCACGATGTCTGCAAATACAAGTAATACCAGCCATAAGCATATCTGAAAACGTTTCTTTTGACTTACGACAGCATCTTTTCTTTTACAAGAAGTCATTGCGTTTCTTGCGAAAAAAAAAATCTTTATGGCAGGTTGTACCATAATTACCGAGTCCTACTTAGTGTATACAACTCATAACTTGTGTCCACTTTTTGTTTTGACTCAGGAAATTGAATTTGCTTGATCTTACCTTGCGTCACATGACTTGGTATGGTGGGATTTGAGTTGAGGACGTGGGTGTACCAAGTTGTTTATTCTGGTCTCCAGTGATATGTGATGGCGTTTTCTGGGGTTGATTACGTTTTCTTCCGGCAGGCTAACAAAGGCTTTAGCTAGAACACATTGCAGTGCACAAAAATATTATTTGGATTATACATGAAATTGCGCTAGCTTACTGATAACATATATACATTTGAAATTCAAATTAAAGCATCCTTTTATGCAAAGCTTGTGTATGAAGGTATAATATTTACCACATCTTGCAATTTGGTAGCCCTTATATATTTTAATTTTTTTTTCACATCAAAGTATTGATCCGTTCACCTGCAAGTCAATAATATAGAAATTAAATGAAATATTAAAATTACCTGTTTTAGGCCTTGGTTTGTAATTTGGAAGTAAAAACTTTCTGTCTTTTGCCATTTCGTATTCATAGCGACTCTCCTGTAAATTTAGAACGGATGAATCTATACCCTGCGATTTTATTTGCTTTTCGTAATTAGAAGCAGAGTCACCGTAAAAATACAATGCTAAGACGACCAGAGAAATTATTAGAGGTGAAGGTCATTCCGTAGATTATAAACATTCCATTTTACATGCTAAAAGTATAATTATATTTATATGCTGCGTAAGGTTACAATGAAACATTAACTAGTTCAGTAGCTGATTTAGGGGAATTAAAAGAAACATTTACCATCGTTTCCATTTCAAACAACATAGCGTCCATTTTATTACCCGTCTCCTCTACGTCTTTTGGTTTTACGACCGTCGCTATGGGCTTCCTTTCGTATTTGGTAGGTCTGAACGGTTCCGTCTGGGAAATAACGACTATGAAAGAAGAAATCTGATTTTAATATTTCAGGCGTTGGATGAATAGATTTATCCTTAGAATAGTTTTGATGACGAACAACAATGTTTCATTGTAAATGGCGTCGTCCAGGGTTAAACATATAGCTTAAATAATTTTCTTATTGATTTCGATGAAGTATAGAAGTGATTATTTGACTCTTGTGATAGTGAAGATTCAATGAAATATCGACTTCCAAGAATTGTCGAAACCCAGTCAGTTACATCACAATCACCATTCACCATACTAATCCTTTTCCCCGCTATTACCACGATTGTATTTAACATTTTGTTATTTAATACCTGGTGCTGGAGATTTCTTGAAGACCTTTTCAATAACGTCATGAACTGTCAGGGCGATTGTTTCGTCTGAGGTGGTTTTTGTATCTGGAGTTCCCATGGCAAAACGGTATAGATCTGGTGCTGTTAGAGGGCGTGGCCTGATGAACCCCACTCTGGACCGATGTAGACGATCTTCGGACTTATCAACCTCCGACTTTAGAGGTCTGTAGTAGTTCTTCTGATTTTCAACCTGAACCAAACAAAATCTAGATCTTATGACCGTATAAATATAAGAAGTGTATTTTAAGACATCATAATAAATCATATAATCCAACTTCAGAGGAAACACTTAATTTAAATTCTAGTTCATACCGCCCGCTTTAAGATTTTAAACTAGTAGCAAAATTTGGTTATCTTCTCGAAATTTGTTTCAGATTGCGTTACTGATTTCGACGTATTATGTATATTCACACATTTTCTACACAAACCTGTTGAAGTCGTATCTGGTTGTTGACGGGAGGTTCCTTTGGTACTTTCTTACTGCCCAATGTTTCCACACCAAAATCCCATTCCTCTGATAGATATTCAGCGTTCAGGCGATCAGCAAGTCTACCATCATGATGCGACATCAAGCGGTTAAAATTGACCAACTGAAAATGTAGTGCGTGTACGTCTTTATAGGGGAACTTTTTTAAGTATACTTAGTATTATCTGTTAAAGAAATTAATAACATTAGTGCCCTGAGGTGCAAATTGTCCAGCCTGGAACCCAGGAAATGTTCGGGTGTTTTTTTTTTATGGGTTTGAGGTAGCTATTTTCGATAGATGGAGGTGTAAATGTGTGTATTGGCCCGGCCCTGGGTTATTATTGGTTTGTTCGTTTGTATGATTGAGGGTTTACGTCGTACTTAGGGATATCACGGCATTCCAGCCCAATCGGTGGAGGAAACCACCTTAAACGACTCTGGAAACACAGAAGACGCCACGATACATTTACAGGACACAACAACAAATCTGCTTCCAGGAGTCATTTAGGTATCTTTGACAGCAAGTGGATGACAATGCAAGCGATCGCAGCTTCAACTAAACTACTTAGCTTACCTTGAAGAGTTTGTTTTCCATACCCACGCTGTCTTCCATTTCTTCCGGTTTGAAATGCACATACTCGTCACACCTATTGTGAAGCAACCAGACTGTGTTTTCAGATAATTATAGCTCGCAATGTTTTGTGTTTCACAAATATGGTTATATAACTTTAAAATGATGTTCAAGGATATTATTTGTCAAGTTATGGGCATCTGTCTGATGCACTAAACATAGTCAAATTGTTTCTGTTTGAACGCTTTTGTTCAGATCTTTTGGGGAAGTGTAAACTGGACAAATGTTTTAAAAATTGACCCACACAATTTCACTATGCAAGAAATGCTCAATGCTTACCAAAGTGTTAAATCTAGGAATTCGTCCAGTTGAATTCTTCCTGGTTCTGCAAAATCTTCTTTCATGTGCTTTATTCGGTGCATTAATTTCAGAGGAGCAATGGTTCGACCACACATCTAAAAGAAGATGTCATATTGTAGTGATCTGTAGGCATTTTTCCAGAAACTTTGGTTTTCAGAATCCCACACATACAATTTGTCAAAATGAGAAAACGGACCGAAATTGGATGGTTAATATCATAATTCGTTATGCAGTTGGTACGTTTTACCAAATTTGCTGAACCACTTTCAACTATATATATCCTAAATTTCTTTGTTCATCTATCCTTAGTTGCTCATCCGATATTCCTCCATTGGTATACTATTGAATTAATATAAGTCATAGGTTGACGTACCTGAAGAGCCCTTAGCATGACTCGCTGGTGTAAGAACATCCCTCTACTGTCCTGCTGCTCATATAGCTGATAGGCCACTCTGATACAATGTAACTGTTTGAACCTTGAACAGGTAACCGAGTTTATTTGTTAACAATGTAACTGTTTGAACCTTTAACAGGTATCAAAGTTTATAAGATTCGTCAATTAAACTGATTTATTGTGTTAACAATGTAACTGTTTGAACCTTTAACACATATTAAAGTTTATAAAATTCGTCAACTGATCTATTGTGTAACTGTTGGAATATTTGAATAAAGAAATATCAAAGTTTATAAGATAATTCTATCTAACATATTTATTTAACCGATATCAAAGATATTGGCATCCTTGTATCAAACTGATTTATCTATATTAACAACATAACTGATAGAAACGTAAACATGTTTGCGTTCAATGGTTCTAATACTTATTTAATCTAGATGCTTTAATCAGTTTTAATTTAACTGTTCGAGCATTTAGCGAATTTCACAAATCATTTAACGCGTCTTAAAATCAAAGAGGCATACATATGTTTTAAAACAAACGATGTTTGTACGTGAGTTGTATAATATACTGATGTATTTAGTTCAATGTAATAACGTTTTGTCAATTTTTATGTAAGCTGTCTATACGAAGTGACTGGGGAAGTAGGAAATTATTAATTAACTTTAAATAATAATCTAAATACTGCTATAATAATCTGGCATTTATGGACACTAAAGGTATAGTATTGGACACAAGTAATTTGGAAGGTTAGATACAGAACGTATCAGCTCGACACTCACGTGAAGGCCCGATGGTCGACCAGCTTGACCGACTTCCTGAACACTGCCACGTTCCAGTTGTCATTGTGTATGTTACATGTCAGGTGTAGGGCTTTGTGAAGTAACTTATAGTCCAACATTCGGTATATTTCCTGGAAAGCAAAATATATTATGTCAGGCATCGTACATTTAATAAAAAAGAAGGCATTACATATGTATTTTAAAGATAATGTCGACTGGGTTTGACACCACGCGACTAGACAACAAGTTGGATGCAGTCGACTTGGTTGGACATTCCGTCGAATCCAGTCGGATGCAATCGGAACAAGTTGGACGAATTCAGTCGTAGTCGAAGGACACCCGACGTTACAACGAGCAGAAGAACGGCTACGTTCATCACAGCAATGTTCTGACGTCGTTGTAAGTAATTGGCGCCGTGTGTCACCCTGTCAACTAAACCAGATGCAGCCAGGACTGCGCAAAACTGTCCAGTCGCATCGTGTGGAACATATTCGGCTTATTCTGATTGGCCCAACAATTCCTGTTGTCGATGAACAACGTTTCGATGAAGATACTAACAATCTTTTCAAGTCAACGTTAGACTTGGACACGGTGCATCTACGTTGAGATTGTTACCTTTAATACACTTCACACTGTTATCCATATGTCATGATCTGAGTTTATTTATTCCAAATTTATTTCCGGAATCCCTTTGTTAAACTCGAACCCATCGAGTGGAGATGACTGCGTTAATCGAACTTGCAGCAGACATTATTTAAAAGCAAAACTATGTTGACAACAGACACAAGGATATTTTCTTTACGATTTTGTCTGAAACTGCATGGAACCCGGAAGAAGCACGGTAGAAACACGGCAGACTCAGCCAAATCAAATATTGTCTCTATCAGTTGTCTCAATATTGTCTCTATCTCTATTAAATTGAATTTATTGAAATGACAGAAAGAACTATACAAATACATTAAAACAAACTTTTTATATGTGGTGGAATTTCTGAGTTTTCGAATTACTTTGGGGTTCAGATATGGCTAGACATTCGAATTCGACTAACGCAATCCAGAATAGCGTGCGTCTTTACGAAGTAACATGTTAGCAAACGCTCTATCCGTATATCATTGTAACACTAGAAGAGTTGTGTTTTATATATAATCACCACAAACCTGTATTTGCAACCCTTTGTCGTCATAAGCAATCTCATCTGTAATGTTGGAGGGGAATAGCTGTATCTGGAACTGAAATTTTGTTATAATTTTACCTCTTTTTCTTCTATTTTGTTTGTTAATATTTGTTTATCTACCGTTAAACTTTAAATCTATAAAAAGTTGTGTTCTTGTTTCCTGGGTCAAGATCTTTTTTGTATAATAAGACATTGTACCCACTTATAACTCTGAGCCTACTGTTTATTTGTATATAATAAGTTTTAAGCAAACTCGTTCTGTGACCATACGCATGACTATTTTTTAACAGAAATAATACGTCAACATTTTGCATCTAGTCACACCTTGTGATTTACTTTTTGCCTGGTATGGATTGGCTAATGCAGCGAAGATAATGCAGCGTTTCATAACATTATAACCAATATTTTAACGTTTACATAGCATGAAGCAAATATTAATAAATTATTTACTGTGAGAAAAACGATTATCTAACTGGGGCCTGGAACCTTGCCTGTTAACTATTAATAACACTCGACAGAGGCTTGTGGTCTTGAAAATAAAGACTGGAGTGATAATCAACCAAACGTATCACCCTTTCTCCCCTTGGTTAGTTTATATAAAATCTAATGGCATATTGTTTATGCTTGTCTCTATGGCACAAGTAAGAGTTAAAATGTAGAAGCTGTACTTCATCTTAGTAAGAGTTAAAATGTAGAAGCAGTACTTCATCTTTTAGTAGCAAAAATACTTATTTTTATGTATCCAATCAAATGTACACTTGGATTGTTTGAAATTAGTAACACGACGTTCTTACTTGGTCGAAAGATGGAGTTCGGAATAATAAATAACTGAATTAAACACAGCAACTTTTAAACTGTTTGGCTTGAGTATAGATGTTTTGTTTAATCAGTCACTGATTGTTTATCTCTTCAATCACAGTCATTCAATGTTGCCTGAGTTGGCCCATAATCTTTCAATTGAGTATGTGTTGAGTAAACTTGAACTATACCATACATAACATTTAGGCCTGCGGTATTTTTTTTTTGCCCAGCGCTGAGTTCTATAATTTGCTAAGCACTGATCGCTTTGACAGCCTTTCACTCCAATCGTATAGCTCTCTTCGCTTCGCGTCACAATATAGGCTATTGCAAACGTGGTTATATTGTGTGAAGTTTTGTTTTGTGAAACTCTTAGATACCTAACCAAACATACGTGTGTCCTAAGCTATAAGTAAATATGAACAGGCGAGACAAGCTGTCAAGTCTTCATACCCATTTATATTGATCAAGCTGGTACAAATTCAACAGTGAAAATCTGACGCTTAGATCAGGGCACAGAATGTATTTAACTAATTGAAAGCAAGTCGAATAACTTATCGGCCTGTATATAACTGTTGATAGTTCGGGTGAATACAAAATAGTTCCCAAACAAAATCTAATATTATTTAAGATGTACGTCAATTTAAAAACTGCCATGAAATAGAAACTCCCTTCTGTATCAGATAACCCTTAACTGCCCTCATCTTCATTTGGTAGACTATTGGGTTTAC
>JAVFBZ010168930.1:0-16678 GCA_032466195.1 Katharina tunicata
CATCCACATAATAATATTCTGACAGAAAATTAAGTTTTTAGTTTTTTAGTTATTATAAAACTCTCCTTCAACCTACAGATTTGATGTTGGAATTATTGGAAAGCCTCTAACATGTACATGTTAAGAAAAATATTTTTCATGAGATTCTGTGATAGTGCAAAATTCAGAACTTTTGAGTGTGTATTTTACTTTAAGTTACATTGCATGGAAATAAGTCGGAACATATTGCTACGCCACCAACATGGTATCTGAACGCCCTGTTTCGACGCGATTTACTTCGGTGCCAAATGGCGTTTCGATGCCGTCCTTTTGCTTTCTGATGTCTTCGAAGTCTACAGAAAATAATGATAATAATCATCATAATACGTTTGTAACAAGTCGTCTTTACATGAAACAAAAACAAAAAGTCCATTAGACTCCTGCCAGTTTGTTCTTATAATTTAGTTTATTACATGTTATAATTATATTAATGGTGACTAAATTTTCTAGTCAATTCAATTCAATACAGTATATGAATGTATATTGATACAATTTGATTTTGAAGTGTGTAGACTAATCGCAAACAGAACAATTGTGATTGGCCAGGAACTGAGCACACGCCGGATATCGCTATTATTAAGTATGACGTAATTGTCGCCATCTTGGAATCATGACGTCGCGTTGAAAAATCGAACTACGTCACGACATGTGCTATAGTCCAGATAATTATTGTGCCAAGTTTGGTGCCGATCAGATTGAACATATCAAAGACGTGGCATTTCATGACTAGAAACACCTCCCACACCCCCAAGACCAACAATATGCAACATTACAAGACAATAAAAAGATAAGTATATATAAGGGACGCATTCCTTCGGTTCTTAGTTTTGCTCATTTAATACACTTGAGGGATATTCATTGTAAGACACGATACAAGTTCGCTTAATAGTTTACAAATGGCTTGCCTAAGTTTCATCTGTCGTTTAAATCTAATAAATCGTGTAAGCACAGTTTATGACATTAGGTCGATAAGCGATCTTACATTGTTAATGGAGTGAAAAGATGCAGCCTTTATTTTCACCATGTTTTTCTAACTTGCTTATTTATATACGCTCTATGGAGATTGCTAAATAACATGGTGTGCTTGTTTGATTTATATATTCGGTTCTTTCAAAAACACTGTCGCGTTAGAAATGTCAAAGCCGTTCAGTGGCTTGGAGTTCGTGTTGTCATGAAAATACATATTTTTGTCCCTTTTTATGTCAATTTTTGTATACAATGTTTGTATACAAATATGCGTTTGATAACACATTATTTTAAGGAAATTGTTGCTCGGACTTCGATAAATGGTTGTGCAGTTGCCACATCGACAAATCATCTTTTTACGACATTTAACTCCAGTTTTCAATTAATCTACCGAAGGTAACATTGAGCAGGTGTTGTTTGACAGTCACAGCATTGAGTAGGAAGTGAAAACTAATAGAAATGCAAAATAAAATTTATACAAATCAACGCAGAAGACGCGGCACCTCCACGTTAGCGACTATCACGCCTGTCATTGAGGACAGCAAGTTGAAGAATATTTCTAGAAGGATATTTATATTTTGAGGATGTTTTCGTTATACATATATTTATATATGTTTTCATTTAAAATGTGTTTACCGTCGTACTCAATATGATTTTACTAAAATGACGGAATTAGGTTGAAGGTTTCTCTTTATACATACGGTAGATATATATAAGGTACAGATACCGATTCGAAAACAGATTGTAATTGCTGAATAAGCGTCTAAATAGATGACTTAAAACCCGATCCTTGGGGAAAAAAGTGAACACGATATGGTGTGAGAGATCGGCCATTCTGCTATCGAAGAATGTACTGTTTTTACTAATGTTGTTATACCATTGATTTCAAATTGTCAATTAGTTCAACCAGTGATTATACGAGCCTGCATACAAATAGAGTTTGTCGATTAGCCTGTGACCTCTGCCCTCAGGCTTCATACTCTCATGCTGAGGAAGAGAAGGCTAAAATGTCAGACATCACAGACATGACACCTTGTCCATTGTGGCAATGAGTATTCCGCTGTGGCTGATCGAGTTAGAAAGGACAATGTACTGCCATATTAGCTGACTAAATAATTCTGTAAAATTCGTCGGAATAATCAGTGGAAAATTGATTTGCTAAAAAGGGGGGGAAAAACCGACAGGGTTTCTTGTCTGTCTTGACTTAGAGCGTGCCGAAGCGCCCACGTGATTGATGGATATGAACATTTTCACGTGATTTTCCTTGACGTCTGCTCTATCAAAAACGGCTGTGGACATGACTTTTATGCACAGATCTGTTTAAAATGGATAAATCCCGTGATTGAACGTTGAAAATACAATTTAGGGGATTGCGTCGTTCTCAGAAATTTTACACACGATCATTGGGATAAAACCTTTGCTGTTCTTTACATTGGTTAGGAGGCAAGCAGTCGTGTGTTTAGCTGGCCCGTTTTCATCGATAGCACGTTCAGACTTAAACATACAATAAATATTGTTGAAAAAGTCGATGATCAGTGCGAGCAGCGTCTATCTATTGATTTAAGACTAAAGCCTACGTTAGCAGTTATCCCAGTCCTAGTTTACTTGGCCTTTCCCTCCCTTAATTTGCTCGGTGACACAACTCTCTCCAAGAAGCTTGTATCTGGCTCAAATTCTTTTCTGGGGCCAATTTGAAAGGACACGCGAGCAGCCTGTCGGAGTTTCCTTCAGCGCTGGTAATTGAAAGCGATGGACATTTCCTTCGGGCGGTCTTCTCGAAGAAGTCCAGCTATCGCGGCTTGTCTGATGTACCGATATCTGCTGCCATCATGCCATCAGCTCCGATAGCTCTACCTGAATCAGCAAATGTATAGCTCAACACAGTATGTTTCTGTTCAGTTGTACTCTTTAATTATTTACATGTCCTTCAGCAATAAACCCCACTCCTTATTGGCCCCAAGCCACCCCGGGTGATTCTGTTTGATCTGTAAGGCTTGGCCTGATGATAGAAGCTAAGCACAGGATCACCCGCCGGCTATTTCAGATAGAGTGTAAACCCATCACATATCTACCCTTTCTAACTGGTTCATTACACCGATTATCTAGAAACCGATCTTAACTTATCCCTTCCCAATCCCTAGAAAATTATTGGCTTTGTCTTTGGAATCGATAAAAATATATAAACGTTCTCTTTATAAGTGTTTACCTACAACTCGGGTTCTTTTATAAATCTATCTACCATTAGAATTACGTTTAATCCGGGACACACCATCCACATGACTAACACTGGATACAGATTTCACACTGACACCAATCCTTGTTAATCCTGAGAAACCGCTAATCCAAGGATTATTCAGCGTAAAAGAAAAACAGGTGTAAGTTATTTGTATTGAAGTGCAAACAGATCGCACGACCATATGCTCTGGCGCAATTAAGTTGCAATTTGAAAGGAACTTATCTTAACCAAAATGCTATTAAAGCTTCCATAGTCAGCAGAACATAAAAATGTTGGCCATTCAGATTTTTTAAAACAGACTAAAGAAATTTTGGACCAATAAATAGATCAGTTGTGACGGGACCCCATTGAAATGGATCAATGCATGCTTAGGTTCTAATTTATGCTTTACCACAATATAACATTACGTTTATGCACAACATAATGCAATTATATTTTACTTCGGCATCGCTTGTAGTCATTATGGTTAACACCTCGTTCTGTTGGTCAGACACGGCAATGAAAAAGACATTTGAAGACATAATTTTCTCTAAAAAATTCTACGATAAATTTATTGTGTTCATTTTAATTTTACAGAGATTATTGTAAGATGTTTCTGAAGTCAAATTTAAACAAAATATACCCATTGCTTTGATCTGGTTACTATCGCTGTTACACCACAAGAGAAAGATCAGGGTTGCAACGACAACTTCATTATGTTGAGGCTCTATACTACTAGTAATTCCGAGCCATTATTATTAAACTATCATGGATTATTCGCCATGTGGTTTAAATGGTGGCTTAGTAGACTAGTAGACTAATAGTCTACTGCGTAATCCATTTATACCGATAGAGAACAGTACTGAGCACAAATTTGAAATTTTAAGTTTTGGCACTAATTGGTTTTAAATTGTCCAATAAAGTGGTTTCTAATTCTGTTTGGTAAATTGAACTATCAGAGATATTTTATGCATCCAAAGTGCGCACCTCGCGCTTTAGCTTGGCACAGTTCTGTGGCTAACTTGAATTTTGTGTAAACAGTCGCTACTGTGCATACAATTTTGTTTGCTATTTGGGGTTTTGTAAGAAAAGCTTTTAAGTATGTATCTCGTTAAGTTGATAATCAAAAATCATTATAAGTATGATCAATAGACAAACTGTTATACGGTTATGTGTAGGTAATATATCCCCAGTTTTAAAAAAATGTATTTTCGTTGGTACTTGGTATTTAAGTATTTAAAATAAACCTGAACGTTAGCTAACACATAAACATGTTTTGATTGGAAGAGGAGCTGTTCCCACTAAAAACAATACTAACATATCCTTTTTTTTGTTATTTGTTTAAAAAAATGTCTTACGGCTTTGTTGTTGATTATTTTCGTTTATATTACAAAACGTAATAAATCTTGTTGTACGACGTAGAGTCAGCAAGTATTGTATCATCGTTGCTGCAGCGACCTTTTTATATTCAATTGATTTGTTACCTACACTTCATTACATACATTGCCTGACCTATATTCAAATCGCCATAAATATTGTGTTGTATAAGATTTTCTCCTGGATATCCTTTAGTTATGCCGTGCTGGGTGACACTAGTGAGTTTTGGCTAGTTTTCTTACAATGTTTACTGTTGACGCTTCCGTCACTATAATAAAGAAAATCAAAACGACACTTGCCAAACCTAAGTTGAGATCTGGGCGAAGAGCTTATCTTAGCAGTAGTTATTCAAGTGTTGATGTTGTTATGTTTTCGTCATTTTGTTTTATCCTGCACAAAAGTAGCAATGAAGAGTGGTTTGAAGAGACTGGAGGGTAAGTGAGACTATCTTAATATAGCAATAACCAGTATATAATAGTCAGAAATTTTAGATGAATTTGGCCCTATTTCAGCCATTGGCGACCACAACACATCTGTCGCCAGTAGCCCGGCGTGCCAGTTACTGCTCTGTGTTGAAGGTACGGCATAGAACTATTCGGGTGCACATGCCCTCATTATATCGTATATGTTAGTTTTGTAATATTTTGTTGACATCGCGCTGTTTAACGCAGTCGCGTTAGCCTTTTGAGTGTTCATTTTTAAAGTTTGTCACGATACTTTTTGCAGCCATGCATAGCGCTTCTCTCTTTGTTTCGTTGATAAAACATATGGATGTGTGTCTATGCATCATACGATATGCATTTATTACAGCATACGGCATATGTTTCAAATTATACCCACTATTAGGCACACTATGCCATTCTTGTATGATCCATGCAATCCAGGGGGGCAAGTTCGAAAACAAACATCCGGGTCCACTTAATCACAACTCATCAGCCCTTTATTTTATGTCTATGCTTTAAACTGTTTTCTACATGCCAAAAGACCAATCTACTGACGTTAAAATGCAGAATATCTTGCATTGTCCATCGCGGCTATCTTGATTAAATTACCTCCCTTGGATATTATCTGTTTTTACCGACAGGTGGCTATGGAAGGGGTATTTATTCAAGGTTAGATATTTGAATTGCAAAAATGTCTAGCATCTGGCTGTAGATCGATTTGATGAAAATGTCATTCAGCCAGAGGAAACTAATTCTTTTGGTATTATTAAATAATTCAGTTATTCTCACTATGAACGAAAATAACCGCTGGATGATTTTATGCGCGGGATTTCTTGAGCTCAGTGAAACGGAATATTGGATACATATCATTACTTGTCCTTTCAAAGAGACCGGGTATATAAACACAATTTTGTTACAAATACAATATAAATTAAATATGCCCATATTACACGTTAAGCTATGTGTGATTATCGAAAGCTGAATTCTTGCAAATATGAAGACTGCTTTAGTTAAGAGCAGTATGTTTTAAGTGTACATTCGAGATAACATATTAAGCACCATATTTTTCAACAGACCTAACACCTCGACTGACTGCACCTTTCTAAGGTTAGGTTTAACTGTTCCTGTTTTTGTGGCGGTCTATTGAAATACACTTCTGGCATATAAGCAAAATACAATTGACGATGATATCCAATTAATCAATAAACTCATTCAACTATGATGCATATAACGTTTGCTAATTGAAGATGTAAGTGTTGTGTGACTGAGTTCACAGCCCGGTTTAACGCGGGTTCCCGGTGACCCCAAGGAGAGGCTCCCGTTATATTGGTGAGCTCATTTTTGTCAATCTATCAGCAAATACCAAGAATGTACAGATTAGTATGCGGAAATATGCAATAATAAATCCAAAGAAATGAACATTTGTATTGAACGGTTAAATAATGTACATACATGTACACCAAAGCCTTGTTGTGTCGATGCCGGACAGAAATTTATGGTTTGCAGAAGCGTTGAACTTCTTTTAGAAGAATAACTAATAACTGACGATATGTTTTCGAAAATAGAACCTGTGTTCAAAAAGCAACGGACGCTGATTTAAATTCATGTATATATAAGCGAAGGAAATTCACCGAGTGAAATGTATATTTGTATAACTTGAAAACGGTATTAGCATCTAGTCCGAAATCGTCGTTTATCAATATACTCAAAAGTTGAAAATCTATCTTAGCCATGTTTTTGCAAAATAGAATTCATTGGCCTTTAACTTCTTATTCCGTCCATTACATATTTATCACCTTTAATACCCTCAATACGTTTGACCCGTAAAATAATGGTCTTCCTCAGCTATGTTTTGGGAATAGAAGCCACCTCTGCACAAGTTGAATGGCTGATCTGATTCCCATAGATATTAGTTCAGAATTATTTAAAAGGTTGTTCAGTTCTCATTGATACCATATACAAACACGTGAATTAAATGGTAGAAGCGTGTTGAACAGTGGCAAAACTGATAGGGTTCCTTTACCGGGCAAAGGACGTCAATTAATTAGGCCGTGTCTCAAGGGTCGCGAACATGTTATCATGGAGTAAGCACAAAGGTCCGGCCTGACCAGGAATTAACGCCATTTTGATGACCTCGTCGGATATTTGTTTGACTCCGTATTTTCATATTGGAAGACAATCTATGCTACTGAATGGGCACGCCAATAAACTTGAATAAGTAAGTAAGACAATCTATACTGAGTACCACATTAAAGATACAATGAGACGGATTAAAATTGTATTGGCCTAACATAACGTACAGAAATTCCAACACAATATATGTTTGCATTTATTTTTGCGATAAAAGTAATTCATAATTAGTTATTCCTTTAACGAGCTAATTAACATGTCCGATTTACACATTTACTTATTTTACCGTTGTTTAACGCGGTTTTCAGTGGTATTTCATTGAAACGACGACTATGTATTGCGAGTGTGATTTGGAAAAGCGAACGGAAATCGCGTATAAAACACTGCGCGAACTCCGCAGTTTCTGGAAACTTCCCTTAGGCCGGATGGCTCGAACACCCTGTAGTAAAGAAGTCTCACAGAACACAGAATAAAAAATAACGTTTAGAATTATTCATTCAAGGTGAACATTATAATGAAGCAGTATTGAACTGTTATTTTCATTTCTGTTGACTTTTTATTTATTTGAGCAATTATTTGTGGTCTGTACTCGAATATAAAATCGTCAACGCAGGCGATATTGATCGGTGAATCATGGCACCCAGTGGCGACCTATAGCATTTTCATGCTCGGAGAAACGATAAACTAACAGTTACTGATTTATTGTCCTATAACATGATACTGTTTAGTTCCTTTTTTATCAACTTCACGTTTGATCATTACTTAAAGCTATATGACACTGTAGAGCGTACGAAGATAATAGACACTTTTATTGACAAAATGTAGTTTGATACTCTAGATAGCCTTATTAACAACTAAAGCACGTGTATGTAGTTTTCTGTGGATGTAAAACTGGTGGTAACATTTTTTGCCGCTTTGTTGATATCTTAGGTGTACTTTTTAAGTATGTATTTGTCCACATCGGAACCAGGTTTTCAATTTCTTTCATATAAGATCTGCTCGGGAGTAACGTACCTATATCAACAATATGCTAGTTTGATTTGTCTCTGTTAGAGCTTTATATTCAACAGTAAGTCAGTTTTCTGCATCAGAGAATTCTGATTCTACTCTGAAGGAAGCCCATAGCTCATTTGGTAGAGTATCTGCCCTGCCTTCGACATATTATAGTTTTAAATTCCGATTGAACATGTGTATTTTGTGCTCTCTCTGCAAATCCAAATGTGTCTGTATGTTTATGTTTGTCCCTGTCTGTTTTTATCAGTCCGTAGTGTGTGTTGATTAACACGGTGCGCTATCTTTGCAACAGCAAAATATTCATATTTATGTTTGCAACAGCCCCTGTTTGTCAGTCCGCAATGTGCCTTTTATTAACTAATGTGTGAATGTATAGTTCCTGTCATAAATGAAGTTCATAACATTGATGTATAGGAATGTTGCCATTGCGTTGTGGGAATAAAGATAGCTTCCTGTCGACTTACATTTGTTTCTATCATCAAGATTGACAACGTGGCCGTATAAGTAAGGAAAACATTACAGCATGATATAAGCTGAACCCTAATAGCTGACAGTAGCTTATATGTATACAAATATAACGAATAAAAAAAAATATATTAATATTTAAAATTTAGAAGATGATGTACATCAACTCAAGAAAAAATATACAAACATAAGGGACACTAAGCCTAGACGCGACGAAATAAAGTGTTCTAGTGGTGACGAACCCTGTACACAAATATGCCTACTAGAAATCTCTTGTGTATTCAGTAGCTATTATACTAGATATGTTAATAACGTACAAGGAAAACTTATTAACTGTGCATGTTAACATGGGTAATCTAGAATAATCTATTGTCTACATATGGAGATGGTGTTATTTTTGTCTGGGGAGACGAATTTGTTGTCCCTATGGAAATCGTATACTCAGCATGTGTGAACATCTTTGTTGCATACTGGTGAGTGCTCGGCGCCTAAGGTTCACTGGTTGAGCCTAGGACTACTGAGTCCCCTTTTATACTGTACCGGGTGTAGGTTTGAGTAACCTTATCCAGGTATATAATGGAATATACAACGCAAAAGTCATCATATAAAGGAAATACCGTTCAGTACGACGTTAAACACAACTCAAATAAATAAATAAATAAATAAATAAATAAATAAATAAATAAATAAATAAATAAATAAATAAATAAATAAAATTAATAAATAAGTATTATATAACCAATCAAAGTCATCTTATCTGTTTTTTGATTTCACTTATTAATTGCTTTGTTGAACTGTTGCCATTTCGAACCGTAGTCTTTAGTTTAGTCTGTAAATCAGCTACACTTTGAAGTGGTATTCTGCAAATGATTTTTTAAATCTATTCTATTGATTAACCTTTTATTAATGCATTTCATATGTTTGTTTTCAAATAAAGCATAACACCATTTTCATCTTGTTTGTTTTCAACTTTTCCTAACAAGAATCCAAAATATTGTTATCCCAAAGCCAAAAATATTATTAATCGTCAATTTCTTGGCAAAACAAAAATTCAAAAATAGTTCAAAGTATGACATATTTATTTTAAAAAAGGTATATTAAAGCTGTGTGTATAAAAAAACAAAGCAAAGATAGTCTTTCCAAAGAGAGAGAGAATGAAACTAAATAAATCTTCTAAATTATCATCTGTTTGATTAACTAGTTTGAATGCATGAATCCAATTAGATTTGTGGAGAGAAAAGGCGATTGTTCAGAAATATTTTTTGTTCAAATTGAATATTTTTAAATTATTATATTAAAGGATCAATTCCATTAGATTTAAACAAAAGACAGAATTCTAATAAATAAATACAAAAATTGTCAGATTGGTGTTTAATGAAAAAGCCTTTTAATGGAGAGGAGATATCTGTCTTCTATAAGAGAGGATCAAAGACTGACAAATGTTGTCATGTCAGATGATGAGATTTGATATAGCTCTAACATAAGCCGGGATCTAGTTTATTAAGGCGAACTTGATCAATTCCAGAGACAGTGGCGGATCGATAACAAAGTCGTAACTGTGTGAGAAGGCCAGATGTCCGCCGGGGAATCACATGTTATATAGTCTGTTAAAAACGCCCTGTCACTCACACGGCGATCAATACGCCTCCTCAAATACGCCGTCAGCTTTAAGGAGAATCCGATTGGTAATTTTTCTTTTATATACCAAAGCAGTATTTTGGTGGCTTCATTGTAAAGTATTAGATAAATGCAGATTGTTACTCGCTGTAAATAAACTACAGAATAGAACGTACAGGTATATGAATTCAACAGTTGTTGGGTATGACCAAGCAACAAGTCCGCCTGAATGGGATAGAGGAATAAGGGTATATAGGTTTAAGAACACATTAGACAGTAAGCCGCGTTAAAAAAACTTGGGAAAGGCATAGATGAAAGCAAAAATATAAAAAAAAGTAGCGTAATCATTGAATCTCAGAGGTTGAGTATACAAGATTAAGACAGTTAATATAGCCATTACATTATGTCACCAACAACTCTCATTCCTTTTTTTTAAGATTTATTTTTTGAAGATTAGTATGAAAAAAATATCAAATATATTACCTCTTCTACCATTATTCTGAAGAATTTCTTTAATTCCGTAAAAAAAATCCGCAAAACAGAATTTTGGGAAAAATATGTCCACAAGAAGGACAAGGTCAGTAAATGACGTCGTCCTCGGACTCATGGAGTCCGCAAACACTCACGGAAACACTGATATCTTTGAAAATCACTTCTCGCGTTGATAAAGGGTCGTTGTCTCTATTGTTTGTTGCCTTGCGAGAATTGTCTGAAATGATAAATGTCTTAAGATGTTTTTGCTCGAACATCTGATATCATCGATTTCTGTGCCAAATTCTTAAGATTTGTATGGAAAAGAACGACTTGTCTCTCATTTGCAACACTAACACAAATCAATGTCTTATATTCATTTTATCGTTGTCTAACAACAAGTGTGATATTTTTATCTCACAGTATATATACCAAAATATGTTTCGGAATATGATCTATTTCTTTTTCCAGTAATTCAAGAAATCATTCTCTTTGGTGCGCCCATTATTTTCTATTTATTCAACGACCTATATAAACTGTATCAGGGGAGCTGTATCTGCCGTAGTGTCGTTCTTGTATTCGCAGAGACATGCATTAGACAAGAGTGGCTTAGAACTTCTATAAGCACATGCTGTACAATGACATGTTGTCACACCAGGTGAATAAATGCAAGTTCGATGACATCTTCCTCAAACCAATTATTAATCATCGTGCACATCTTTTATAACGAATAATGCTGGACTAAATGATACCACCAGAATAAAGCTGTAGCTATGATAGCGAGCCTTTGCTTAAAAGCTATCGGTTTTTGCCTTAGGCACAATGTGACATGTTAAATTCGCGTTAAATCTTTTCTGATTAGAACATATTAATGGCGGTACTTTATAGGGATATTCAACTAATAAGAGCACTTACAGCTATTATATGTCCTGTCAAGTACCACGATTGGTCTTTTTAAGAGAACTGTTTGTAAATCTGGAGTAAATTAACCGTGTTTGTTTAACCATTGCCAAAAATATTCATGGTTGCTGTGTTACTAAAGCTGTATATTATATTTCCGAAATTGAAGTGAAATGTGCTGTAGCCATATACAATACCGGTACATCTCTACTCGCTTGGGGAGGGGAATTATCTTTCAAACAGAATTTACACTAACTATGACTTCACAATAGTTGGTTGAGTTAGTGACGTTGTCTACTGTTGTCATACATCCTGGTCACGGCAAGGAAATACCACCGAGCGCGGCTTGAAACCCCAATCGGTCAATTACAATACCGTTCACAAGATTTAGCCCGTGTTTTCCCAGAATGCAGAAATAATTGTCAAATTGGATCTTGTTAATTTGCTTTCTTGCAGCAAAAACATGACGAATAAGATGGATTTTCAAGATCTAGGTATATTGAAATGCGACGTTTCGGTCTAGATGCTAAAACCGTTTTCAAGCAAATTTTACGTTTTCAAGCTTAAACAAGTGTATAACGGTACCTGGGCTCGTTTCTTTTTTTGGCCAATAAACAATAAAATAGAAAAATTATGCGCATCGATATTTTCATATCATTTATTATTATTATTACAACTTGTTTAGCTTAGTTGTCGAGCGTTCAACGAAATATCATTAAAATATCAGTTTTTCATCGACCTGTACCAGTTTCCCTCGCTGTATCCGCATATGAACCGTCAAAGCGATGGATTTGAACAGAGCAGAGTATTCTCTTCTATCAACATACAATGTGCAGCGACATGTTGTCAAGACTGGGTGAACTATTGCGTGTTAAATGGTCTCTCTTACTCAGGCCCATTATAAAATATCCTACAGCACTGTCGTAATCCACAATGGATCGCAATATATGGCCCAAAATGATACTGGTGAAATAAACTCAAACTGTGACAGTTAGGTGTTGCCCACGGCTGATCTGTCCTATTGAGGTCTGCTTTTAGCCCGAACAATAAGGTGACGTATTATATAGTTTTGTCAAGAGTAATCACACTGGCACAGGGATATCGACTTATTAAAGTCGATAAATTCTAGATCAATTCTCAGAGACCAGTGTCTAGATAGATATCCATTTGATAAGGACATGTGAAAGCGCCATGTATCTGGTCAAGTGACACATACGTTTTGATATAAGAAACATGTTTGCGCTAATGGTGGACTTAATCAATTTAGATATGTAATTAGTTTGGTTGTAGTTAAAACGTCTTATAGCTAAACACGTCAAAATATATTTTGGTAGGCCTACCTATCGTTCCTTGACATTTCAATGTCTGACATTAAACTTTTCGGTGCATGAAAAACGTTTTTTACTTTGTTTCCGAAAGGTCAAATTCGATATACCGTTTACGATACAAATTGTTTTTCCTTTTGTCAGCATTTCGATAAACTTTCAGTCGGTACATATTTTTTCTTGCTTTTAGTTGACTAGGGTTAAACGTGAAAAATTTAAATTCATTTACGTCTTTTGCTTGTAACTCAGTAGCTGTTTCTTCCTTTGTATCTCTTATTCAATTCTTCAGCGAGAGGCGAGATAACCTGTCTAGTCTTTCCGAAGCAAAACTAAATGTATAGTCATGTTGCGTACACTGGTAAAATTAATGCGTGTTCGATCGTCTTGCTAGCTCGGCCCAATTCTTCAGCCTTCCGATGTTTTGTGATTAATGAACTCCACAATGTATCTCAAAAGATGGTCCAAAATTATAGCTCTGGAACCGATTGCTCAAAGCATTATTAAATTTAATTATACATTAGATGAAGTCACGCCTTGTTGAAGTCCTTTCTCTAATTTAGCTTTTAGTGATTTGATCTGGTACTAGCGGTTAATACTACTTTGAGCAACCGGCCACTGGTATTAGTGGCTAATACTGTTTGGAGCAATCGGCATCTGGAGCAAATTGTTCAAAGCAGTATTAGCGGCTTATACCAGACTAAATCACTAATTGCGGTTTTAGAGATAGGCTTGCAACATGGCGTAACGTCATGGCTGATATGGACAGGTTAAAACCTGATTGAAACTTTTTGTAGCCAGAAAAAAATTCGTGATATGTTGAAATGTCATCACTTGTCTTCAATAACAAACCAAAAATATTCTGGTAGCGGAAATGTATCTGTTTTTATCGAGCCCTCCCGAGAAGTGCAGAATGTTTGAGTTCTGCTCATGCTGTAATACTTATGGCACTGGAGGAACATCTTCCTATCTTTCTAACAGAGCTTACACAACTGTCCTCCCAGTTTGTGTTTGTGTTACTGTCTCTTAAAATGATGGAATACACCGCCGTCATATTAGTGAAATACTCTTTAGCATGGCGTTATTTACCAATCAATCAATGAAGCATCCAATCAGTCAATCAATTTTTATCACTATAAACGAACTTGGATCTCATGTATTATGCTTGTAAAATGTCCACAGTTTTTGTGATCTCCAAAGAGCACAGAATGTAGCAATATAAATAGTTGTAAATGTAGAGAAAGAAAATTATGCTTGCCTCCACCGGGAATCGAACTCGGGTCTCTGGCTAGCAGGGCCAGCGCTATGTATATATATTTTTGTGTAAATGTAGAGAAAGAAAATTTTGCTTGCCTCCGCCGGGATTCGAACTCGGGTCTCTGGCTATATATATATATATGTTCTTTCTGAAGAGGAAACCAAACGCTTGGAAAGATAATCTTATTGGATTAATACAGTTCAAATGTTGCCCATAAGGGTTCAACCTAGAACCAGGTCAAAGATATACATTATTCCTGTTGTGTTACAATATGACCAGCCCAGCACCCGGTTTGCTAGTCTTCTTATACATGAATATCGAAACCTCGTACCTAAAATGCTTAAACCATCTCTCGCAGAGACCTATTATAGCGTACAAGAGGAACAAAACTCTTAAGGACCTACTGGTCCAGACAAAACTCCCTTCTGTATGGGGTATCTCATAACTGGTGTTATCCTTACTTTACAGACTAATGGGTTAATCTTTTGGTCTACTTTTTAGATTATATCAACAAATATAGATATCTGTGAGTGTTATATATTCACCACATGTTCCCCACCTTCCAACTCTTATATACCTTTTTTCGAGATGTCTGTAGGATACCCATAACAAATCGAGATCAAATCTATCCAGAAACTTCTCTCTGAGAACTTATCTAGAACATGGGATGATATATCGATTTTAATTAGTCGATATACCTGTGCCAGTGTTATTACTCTTTCCAAAAATATATACTTGTATAAATGTAGAGAAAGACACTTTTGCTTACATCCTCCGGGATTCGAACTCGGGTCTTTGGCTAACGGGTCCAGCGCTCTAACCGACTGAGCTACAGAGGGTAGAACGACCGCATTTTTATCTAGCTAAAGGCTGCGAATCGCTCTCTTCTGTAAATACGGACACAGGGACACCGAAATAGTGTATTTTTCAAATCTAGAATTAAACCACAAATGTGTTTGTTGTTTTGGGGTATTTTGATAATCTGGTACTATGTAGCCATATATATACAACGATATTTTTCTTTTAATTTTCAAATTTGACGAAATTCTTAATCACATATGCTGCTCTGATAGCATGATATGGTAACCCATTATAACTTCGCAGAAATCGATAAATGAGTAACATGAAAAAGTACTCACTTTTTTGCAAAACAAATTTGATATTCTTGATTTACTGCCATTAAAAATATTAAACTATTTTAGGAAACATGGCCGAATTATTTTTGTTTTACCCGGAAAAATATTCTCAGTAGTGTTATCCTTTTTTCTATCATTGTTAGAGAGCGTTCATCAACCTATCAATCACATTATTAATGCCCTATTAACTGTAATGCAGTACCGCTGGTGGTATCTGTATAACAATAGTAGCGATGGACTTCATAGAGTTGCTTAGTCTCTTCGATCAGTACAAAAACGATAGCGACATGTTGGCAAGACTGTCTAAATTATTGCGTGTTTGATGATCTCTCCCGCTAAGGTCAATTATAGAACCTTCTAAAGCTCTGTCATAATCCATAATAGATCTCAAGAGCTCGCCCAAAATGATACCATTGACATAAAGCCCAATATAAGATTCCGCCAACTCAGGAATATGTTCTGTATTGTTTACTTTCATAATAAAGGTTTATAATCTGTTGGGGAATAAACCGGTTTTGTGAAAGCTGAAACCATCTGCAATATACCATCTGTCCCAATAATGTTCCCGAAGCTGACATCAAAATGCCTCATACCATATAGACTATTTTCAATCTTTCCCAGAATTGACGAAATACTTTATCAAAATAGATCTAGCTGATTTGGTGCCGTAAGCTTGGCGAAATATGACCTATTTTCCTTGCCAGTAATCCAATAATTTATTCTTTTTGGTCCATTTTTTTCTTGCTGTCAGTTGGTGAGCATTCAACAACATATCATTCACTAATGCAATGAAATTATTGACGCTCCGTCGACCGTAACACAGTAACTGTTTCTTTCGCTGTATCTTTCTCACAACTCTTGACACGATGAGCTGATTGGATAGAGCTGGTCAGTGTCTTCTATCAATATATACACCATGTGTCGCTTCAAGTTGTGGGGGCTGGGTGAAGGATTTCGTTTGTTTGTCTGTTTGTTTGTTTGATTGGGGATTTACGCCGCACTTCACGTTATTTCACTCATATGACGGCGTGCCAGTTCAATCGGCGAAACAAACCACCCTAAACGACGCTGACAACACAGCAGACTTCACAATACATTTACAGGACGACAAACATTACACCAGAACAAATTTGCTTCGTGATGTCCCATAGCTAAGAGATCACCAGGGCACAGGAGGCTCGAGAGCACCAGGACACATGAGGCTCGAGAGCACCAGGACACATGGGGCTCGAGAGCACCGGGGCACAGGAGGCTCGAGAGCACCGGGGCACAGGAGGCTCAAGAGCACCAGGACACAGGAGACTCGAGAGCACCAGGACACATGA
>JAVFBZ010168941.1:0-13571 GCA_032466195.1 Katharina tunicata
GACCCGGTGTGCAATTTAAGACGTGTTGGAGAAGCATTCCAGATACATGTCAATGAGCTTGACAGATATGGTGGTGGATCAGTGATGGTCTGGGATGGCATATCTCTCAAGAACACATCTCCATGTCCTCTGGCATGGAATGCGGACTACATGTACTGATAGTTTGGCCATTCAGCCATCAGCAAGTAAGAGAAAGACGGAGTTACTTTTTTAGCACACATGGTCTTTATTTATGGAATTATTTGCCAACAAAACTGCATCAGATATAAGTCACATCCAGCACCATACATCAACCATGTTACAATGTCTGCAGAATTTCACAGATAGTCTTCTCTTTTGTACATACACCCAGACAGATAGACGGACACTCATACATTGCACCACTCGCTAAATCTATACTTTTCTGAAAATTTTGAATATATTTTCGTCCACAAAACTGTGAAACAGTATTTTAAAAAATACCAAACGGGCTAATATAGCCTAAGATGAAAACCCCCAGGAATTGCTTGGGTCACAATCCTGACGGGTTAGTCTGTGAAATCCTGCATTAGACATGTAAAGCTTTATTAAACATCTACCTATACGAATTGGATAACAATTTTCTCCTTTTAGTAGAAGACATGAACCAAGGTCCAATTTGTACAAAACAGGTTATGCCAATGATTAATTAGCATTGAATTACATACAATGGTATTAACAATACTTGCATCACAGATTTTAGACTCAAATCTTAAACTACCCAAAAGGGGACAAATAATTCCAATACCTGTTAAAATTTATCAACAAGAAGTGACTGTTTCTGTCTGCTATCTGACACAACAGATCGCATTAAATATAAACTCTTTTGGTTTCTCTCAAAAAATATATTTCCTAATTTATAATTTCATACTTGAGTCTACAATCGTGAGGACATTTGTGAGCTTTCACACACACACAAAAAATAAAAGCCAACAAAGCAAATAAAATACATCATCAATATAACAGATATATTTACAATAAATTTTGATGGAAAAGAGCATGACCTAGGAGGCATATCAACAGAGCACTTGAGGATGAATGAGTAGTTTTCGATGGTTATTGACAAGGAAAATCACCAGGGCCTATAACAAAACAACCCTTACAAATTATATATTTTGTAGTTTACAAGTTTCATTACAATAAAAATATACAGAAAATAAATCTTAAGATGATTGCTGTTAATTAACACAGTACAATAGTAACTGACTTTTATAAAATCATAAAAGATAAGCAAATTGTTGACCTAGTTACAAGCACAGTAGGCAAGTATAGTATAATATATATAGGTCACCCTCCTTTCCAATTTGTAACCCGGTTTCAAAAACGTACCTAGCTTAAGACGGTTTTACCATAGCAAAGTCATTTAAAATATATTACATGGTAATTATTAAGATGCTTAAACTAACTTCGCTTTATGAAACTTGGCACTTTGAGATTTTTTGTAACATTCCATCCAGCAGACTGAATAATGTCCCAAACCCGTTTACCCCTATACCCCTGACAAGAGGGCAACATTAAAACCCAAAAGCATATACCCTCCCTTCCCATGAAAAAATAAATCATTATTTCCCCCGTCAGCTGGATGCAATCTAACATTGATAATGCATGTTAAATTTAAGATATTTTGAACATTAATACAGTAATTGTACACGCATAGGCATAACATCCCAAAATGGTTAACATTAAAAAGGATTGTTTGATTATATTTTTAAATATATACACTAATTTACAACCCTCAGACACCTTAGTGGTGCACTGGCTAGAACTAAATACAAGTTATGCAATTGTTTGAAACAGTTAATTATTTCGAGTGCAACAAGATTTGATTCAAATTCAGCCTTCTGATTACTGGGTTTTTTTTATGGAATAAGTGCAGAATGGTAATGAGCTAAAAAAATTGCCGTACTGCCTTTTTTTATGTTCTATATTAAAATCACTGACCCAATTTATTTTCCTGTGCAGGGTCATGCTTGTAAAAGCACATCCAACTTTTCTATTGGATTGATTGGGGTTATTTTACCCATTACAGCATGTCAGCCCAGTGAGTGAAGAAAACCACCATCATTAACACTGGCAACAGAAGGAAGATTAGAACAAGGACAGGACTCTGAGAGAACCTAGATGCAAAGACCTGTATCGTTATTAGTCTATACTACGTAATCCATATGCAACGATACAGAACAGTACTGAACAAAAATGTGTAATTTTTAGTTTTGGCACTTATTGGTTTTAACTTGTCCAATAAAGAGATTTATAATTCTGTTTGGTATATTGAACTTTCAGGAATATTTTATGTAATAAAAATGTTCATCTCACCCATTAGTAACATGTGAAAGTTTATTTTATTTGTCAACGAGGGTAGCAAGATGGCGGCCAAATTCGTTTTGAAATTACTGCCGCATAACAAGTTTTTCACACTCCAAAGTTACTTTAAATACAATATTTTGATAAAATCTACACAAAGAATTGGAGAAAATGTATAATAAGTATCGAATAAGACAGTAAGTTTCAAATTAGTGCCCAGCATTGCCCTTTACGATGCTGGGATTACATTGTTTCAGCATGGCACAGTTCTGTAGCTAAGACAGGACCCTAAAAAAAACCCTGGCTTACTCAGGTCCCCTAGCTCAGAGAGCACCAAGGTACAGAAAGCTCTCTGCATCCAGTCACACTTTTCTATTTTGACTTACCCCTGCGTAGTACTTTAAGTCTTACTCCCAATTAATCAAATAAGTTTAATCAAGCGTTGGTCAGAAGAAAATTAAACCCATTTTCTTTCAACATCTTGTTATACTTATTTATCTGTATATACTTGATTATCTCTTTTGCATTAAATTTTCTAAATAATTTGACGTTTCAAATTTACTGGAAAGTAATTTGAATTAAATATAATATTGAAGCTTGTCATAGTGAAAACAGAGATTGGATAAAGTGCAAATTCGCCAGCACCCCCCATTTTTTTTTTAACAAAAGCAATTTGTGGCCAAAGTAAAACCGAATGATTATTGATTCAGCTCTTTAACTAAAAAACTAGAACAAATGTTGGAAGATCGTACATTAAGTATAAACTGCCTACTATAACACAAAAAGATCTAGTTAGACAACAACCTAGTTCTTTGGTTTAGTTGGTGAATTTTCTTATATACCGTACTTCGTTTTGAACTTCTTATTTTTTGTCTTACCCAATGCCGTAAATTCACAGAAACACTTTGTCAAATGCAAAACACTTAACAAGACTGAAAGCTACAGTATTTAAGATCATAAATGCTGGATGCACTACATTTTTGTAAAATAATGCATATCCAAAAGTTTTACTTTGTGTGTGTGTAAGCACAAAGGATAGTGCAGAAAATCGACTGTACAGGACTACAGGTTATAAGTTAAAATCGCATACACGCCCAAAGATTATGTATTTTGTGTTATCACAGAATCACACGCGATATATATTTTTTCTCAAGAAGTAACAGTTGCAGGCCTTTCGTTTATTCCGCCCCTAGATTTGTAGGTTAAGTGAAAGTTTTAGAGTAACAAAAAAAAATTACTGACAATTCTGAATTACAAGATCCAACATTCGTGACTCGTTCCATATACAGTCATTCACAAAGGCAGGATCAACAGTTTTGTTTATGCATACGAGGCAAATGGCTGGCCTTCTTTAAGTTTTAAATTATGGCAGCAATTCAATTGACTATAACAAGCTGTGCACAAACGGGATATTTCAACACAACTGTTTTAATTTATGAACAAACATCAAAACTGGTAAAAATCGAGGCAATTCAGAATTTGTTGAAAACACCTAATTTTGGGCGAGTATGTGATTAAGCTTCATATCGGATTATAGATCTAAAGACAAGACTTCCTATTAAAACCCATAGTATTTCTGAACAAACTGCCACAAAATACAGCTCTCTTTGGGTACAAGCCTGAAACAGTTCCAAAATTACGTTTCCCAAACAACGACTAGTCTTAAATGTACATAACATTGTAATTGGTGAACCTTGAAAAGTATCTGAAAATCTCAAGCTTATAAGTGTATAACACTTGCTCTGAATTACTTGCCACGCTTGTGTTATGTAGCAATATTTTCAACATTATTAGAAGCCTTTCGCATCAGAGTTTCATTTCCGGTTTTTCCTCACAGCTTTCTTTATCCTTCTTCCTGCCATTGGAACAGAACTCTGCACGTTGTTGAATATGTTCTTCCCTGCACTTTTAACAATATATAAAAAAAAAACACTTTATAGGTCAAAATTGAGCACGATTCTTTTTTATTGCACGGTAAATTTTTATGCTGGTGCTTAAACAGTTTTGAAATTCTCATTACAATTAATAAATAAATTAAGTTTTCCATGAGCTTGTTCAAGTTATTGATAGTGAACTGTTGACCAGGCCTTATGTGATTATCCAATTAGTTAGAACCCCCTGTTGTGATCATATAGATTATACTGAATGAAGTCAGTTGGGTCATTGTTTATTCTACCTTATATAATAATTAATAGACCCAATGATTTCTTATCAACCACTTACTGTGTGATCATTACTCGCTCAAGCACCAGTGATTCCAATGAAAACGGTACACAGATTTTGTCAGACTCTATATTTTAAAAGCTAATTTCGTGACAACTATACATCGCAGAAACTTCTAATTTGTTGTATTACAAAGAGCACAATGTGGGCTAGAATTCGGAGTTCATTCTATATATTTTTGTGTTTTGAAAGAATTTTTTTTAGATGTTTTTTGAACGGTTTCGAAAGGCTGCATTGACAAGAACTTCTACAATGAATGTTCTGAGCAAAAATTCTAGAAAATGAGGCGCTGTTCTTCAGTTTAAGGTCTATTCTAGAAGATCAATTGATTTATTTGGTGTTATAGCTATTGCTTTTTCGAGGAATATACCTGTATTTTGCCCCGTCGACTTGCAATAATTTTAGATTTAAGAGTTTGATAGTCACTTAATTCACATATTTGTAATCCTGGTAATCCCAGCTGTTCAAAATATATAGATATATCACCTATTCACCTGTGTAGCCTTTACAGGCTATACTTACCTAAAAGGTGTAGAAGTGTTAGTTGGTGTGGCTGAAAAGTTGAAGGCTTGCGCAGGTTGTTGACCCGGCTGTGGTTGTCCAAACACTGGAGTCTGTGACTGGGGAGGCTGGGGGGCTGTGGCTGCAGATGGACCAGCATCCTGCAAACACAACACAACGAAATAGAGTGAAGTTTGAATACCATCAATGTTCATTAAACGAGTGGTGGAAATGATAAACCATTAGACACGATAGTATGTGTAATATTCTTTTTATTATGACAAAAAACATCATTAAACATCACAGTTTACCTTAAATTCATAGCAAATTTCAAACCAGTACAGTTCAGACCAGCATGACGTTAATCGAAATGTGGAGTAATTCGGGACGTTAATAAAACAGCACAAAAACTAAGTGCGGTTTATTCCTAAACTCCAAGACTACCATTTAGAAGTTAAAGAAGTTGCTCAGCAGTCAACACTCAGCTAAATACAATTTAAATATGCCAAGCGCTGTCAATTAACTGAATTTGTATTGATTATATTTATTTTTGTCATGAGTTTCCAGTTGTAAACTGAATCATAAGAACCTATAACCAAAGTGTATGAATCCCTGATGTATATCAAGCTAAGTTTGATTGCATATCAACATTTGAGCAATATTAACTCCAGTTCAGGAGTGCTTAACTTACAGCTTTAGCTCCAAATTGGAAGACACCAGAACTGGATGCTGGGGCTGAACCACCAAAGTTAAAACCAGTACTGGCACTGAAATTAAAACCGCCTGCAAAGTAAAACAGAACAAAAAATATTTTATATATTATTCTAAGTAGATGACATGTAGTTCATTCATACTAGCCATATTTTACAAAAGTTAAAATCTTTTGGTTGTGCAATTTGCAAATTTACTAAATAAATTATACGCAATTTTTGTTTTCTTACAGTCTATGTTTTTGTTGTTTTTTGTTATTAGTTGTTGTTAGTTTAGATTGTTTAGCCAACTTTCATTTTTACCTGTGCTTGGTGTTGTGTTGTTTGAGGTAGTAGCTGGACCAAAGCTACCAAATGCAGGGACTGTAGAAGTACCACTACCAAAGGCTGGTGTAGGCGTACTGTTAAATCCGCCGAACGAAGAGGTCGAGTCAGCTCCAAATGCATTTCCTTGAAATGTTGATGTTGCACCAAATGTTGGAGTGCTTGTCCCTCCAAATGTGTTTGCTTTAGTCCCGAATAGAGAAGGGGTTGATTGAGTTTTTTGTTCAGTACTGGCTCCAAAAGTGGGCGTGACAGAATTATTTCCAAATGCTGGGGTGGTCTGCCCGAACGTTGGAGCCGACATTGTACCAAACAGAGAGCCTCCTGTAGTTGTAGGCGTTCCTCCAAAAGTTGACGAGCCTCCGAATGATGGTGCTGTGCTTCCTGACGTAATACTGTTGAAGCCTCCTTTAAATAAAATAAGACATCACAATGCATTAAAAACATCATTTGGAAGAGCAAAGTGGATAAAGGGTCTGAGCTGTAGGCAATATTCAAGGTTTGTTCACTCGTGGGAATGAAAGCTGATGAAGGAAAACAACAACAGATGACACAAAACCTGCTTAGTCTAAATGATATATAGACAAGTATCTAATAATCATGTGAAATATTAAGATTGTTTGTTTGTTTGATTGGTGTTTAACATCGTACTCAAAGGTATTTCATTTATATGACGACGGATTCTCCACTTCTTAATCTGCTCTACTCAATACGGCCGAATAAAGGGAGGAAACCTTGCAAAAAACGCCCCCACGATTGCCGAAGTCACCTTGTGTGACTCCCTCATATACCTCAGGTCCACTGGGAGACTTAACCTGTGCGGTTCATCGAAGGAGGATCTGCAGTGAGACGCGTTAACCACTGAGCCACGGCACGGGCCAGAAATATTAAGAAAATAACTGAACAAGCTATAGCCCAGAACAGACACTTGTCAATGAAAAACACATATTAACATTTACAAGATGTATGACCATTACATCTGGGTACAACTTTGTATGCTGGTTGCAACATATTGTTACCTCTTGTGTTACAATCATTCAGTTAACAGAAATCCATTAAAAAAACAATTAGGCCCGGAACAGACATGGCGAAACTGTGTTTGATTGGGGGTTTAGACCAAACTTAAGGTTATTTCACTTGTATGACGGCATGCATGTCCAACGGGCGAAGGAAACCAACCAGGACATCACTGGCAACAAACAGACGATACAGAATAATAACATGACAAAACAGGATGCTGCAACAAATTCTACGTGCCACTCAGTTCAAAGAACGGCGCACCGCAGTGAACAGGAAGCTTCCGCAAACTTTTGTGCAGAAGTATATTAGCACTGATCAGCAAATGGCTTCAAATCATAGAAGCATCCTTTTACTAAGAGATAACTAACTGCATCTTTAGTCAGGAAATTAAAGTTACCTGTGCCCAGAGGTGTGTTTGATAGGGGTGTGGAACTGGTGGGCTGTTGGCCAAATTTAAACAGGTCATTTGTAAGCCCTCCACTCTGAACATCTGTAATTATATTTTTCAAGAATAATTCATATATTCATAGCCGTCACATAGAAGCCATTTTCCACACTACATTTAAATTTTATTTTTTACCGAGATGAAAGTTCTGTTAACAAATTTCTATGGTGTATTGTCATATCAAGTTAAAACAAAATTGATGTGGTAAGCCGTAAAACATTTATTTATTTGATTTGTGTTTAACATCGTACTCAAGAGTATTTCTCCTATATGACCACTTTGCATCGCACAACCCCAAAAAATACCCTCTCAAAATTGAGCTCTCACCGGTAGAATTTAAAGTAGATCCAAAAGCAGGTGCAGATGAACTAACATTGGAAGAAAAGTTAAAGGATTTCTTGGCTGAAGGTTCAGAATCAACTGTCAAGAAGAAAAAATATATTATATAATTTTAATTTAGGAAACAAAGTCAATGCTGATGGCCAAACATGTCTGAATTGATTTCAACTAAAATAAAAAAAAAGATCAACTTGGAATGACCTCAGAGACAGTTTTGAGGTGCTTTCTAGTGGCCTTTAATATGCACAGAGACTTGGTTGAATTTGGTTTTACATTGTACTTAATGTTATTTTACTCATACCGGCCCAATGGATGAAGGAAACCACCATCAACATCACAGGCAACAGACAAGGATGACACAGGATAAAGACAACGGACACAAAAACAGTTCACAATAACAAATGTTACATCCTGACTGAAAGTTTTAGCCAGAAATCAAAAACAGGGTGTCTCATTCTAAATTTTCCCATGCTAAATTTGATTGAAATAGAGTGGCTTTCTCAAAGTCACCGAAACACCTTCCTGGATAATACTATGTTGCTAAGGTACTTAAGAAATGACTTCCTAGTCTTAAACTGGGACCTTATAAAATCTTCTAATTCATAAAGAAACAGAAAGACTTACCATCATCATTAGTTCTTTTCAAAGTTAACCCAGTTTGTGAGCTATCCGCTTTCACACTATTAAACCCTGTAAATGCTGTGCTAGACTGTGACATGATACTTTGTGATTCAGGCTTTACAGCAAAACCGCCAAATGTAGGCTTTGCATCTATAAAAAAAAAATGAAAACATTTTAATACAAAATACTACAATTTTTCATTTTCAGTTTGCACCTTTCTTATAGAAAGAGTATCATAGAATAAGATTTCAAAGATGGATCAGAAGTCCAGCAAAAGTAAACACATGAAGAACTTTCTTATCGTAACAGGTTTCAAATATTTTCCAACAATAGGCCATGCAAGTCTTGCTCCCATTTACTGGACTTCCAGGTACACTCTTGAAATCTGGAGGTATGTCTTGAATAGCGCTAACATCTTTCGAAACATGACTTTTTGCTTTTGACGAAGTTATAGGATTGGAATAGACAACTGTCGTTCATTAAACCTCCATGTGATGTTATAACAAAAAAAGTTTTTCCTGGAATGAATCTCGTGAAATCCCTTTCATCACATGGCAGGACTTACAATCCCTATAAATATTTACTGACTAGATTGCATGATATTGTGGTTAAGGATATGAACAGTTTTGTTTATTTTTATTAATAGCTGGTTGCTTCAGATCGAACTCAAGGCTTCACTCATTTTACTTAAGGCTTACATGACAACAGTGCATAGTCACTGGTTGGTGGTTTCAATCTTAGGTTTCCATCATAAAATGAAACGTCACTAAACAATTGGGGTTTTACAGCATACGCCATACTGGAAGTTATTTCACTCACAAGACAGCGACCAGCCCATTAAGTGAAGGAAACCACACTTAATGACGATGGCAACACACACAGGCATAGTGTTAGCCAAAGGGGTGTCTCGGTGTCTTTCAAGACATCCTGGAATCCATTTGAAACACCCTAATTCAGTCAAATTTAACACAAGAAAGATAGGAAAAATGTCAAATGAGACACCCTGTTTCTTTGAAAACAGTGATTTGAGACACCCTGTTTTTGATTTCTGGCTAACACTGCACACAGGACAATAATTCAGATCATCAAGGCACAGGAGGCTCCCTCCCAACTGCCCGCGACACCAGACAAAAAGTCCTTTCTAAAAGCCATTAGCTAGATTTTAATAGCTTACAACGGACAGATTTACCTTCAGTTTTTTTTATTCCACTTGTAAATGAAAAAGTGCCGGGAGTCGTCTTGTTATCTTGATTAAATTTCACTTCTGTATTATTATTCAATGTCTTTACTTCTGTAGTAGCTTTTGATTGACCAAATGTGAATTTAGAATTTATATTTGAGCTATCGGTCAAGCTTGTTGAATTTGCAGACTGTCCAAACTTAAAATCCGTCACAGGGTCTGTTTTTTCAGGTTGTGATTCCTTCTTAACTTCTGTCTTTGACTGAGCTGACGAACCAAAACTATTTCCGAATGCAAACGGGGAAGATGCAGCTTGAGTTGTCACTTCACCTGAACGTTTTCCAAATGAAAATCCACTTGCAGCCGCTGGTGAGTCAAGTTTTGTTTCACTTTTATCTGATGTTACGAATTGCTGCACTTCAGATGGTGTATTTACAGTCTGGGCTTGGGTATTTGGAGTACCAAATGTAATACTTGGCCTTGTAGAAGTCGGTAACGAGTCTTTACTACTACCAAACACAAAACCTGAGTTTTTAGATGCTGTTGTGGTTGAATTATCAGAAGTTTTATTAAATATACCACCTTTGTCTTTTTCTGCCGAGGCACCAAATTTAAACCCACCAGTAGAGGCACTATTTTTATTGTCTGATTGTGTTCCAAAGCTAATACCACTTGCTGGTGAAGCACTACTTTTATTGTCAGTTGTCACACCAAATTTAAAACCCCCCGCTGACGAGCTATTGCTTTTATTGTCCGACTGTAATCCAAAGCTTAAGCCACCAGCTGAAGTACTATCCTTATTTTCAGTCACTGTTGACCCAGATTTGACACCCCCATTAGAGGAACTGTCTTTGATCTCTGCCATAGAGCCAAATATAAAACCTGAAGACTGAGCAATACTAGTGTCTTTAGAATCTGTAGGTGAACCAAACTTAAATCCTCCTGTTGAACTGCTGTCTTTGTTGCTAGAACTAGTGCCTATTTTATTATCATTATCACTGGGCATTGAACCAAACTTAAATCCACCAACAGGGCCATTATTTTTGCTTCCAGAAGACGAGCCCAAATTAAATCCACATTGTCCACTTGAAAAAGCATTTGGGGCAATAGTCAATCCACCTATTAACAGAAAAAATGGTATATTGAACAAACTAAATTAAAGCAACTAGAGTAAATAAGAGATTATTTCATCTGAATCTGCCCGTCATTTGCCTTTTAAAAATGTATTTCACCTCTAAACAGAGCCCTCAGAAGTAGTTGTAAGAAGGAAGAAGTGCTCATCACTCAGGTGTTTGGTCGAGGAAGATCTATTCATGGATGCTGTGTTTTAGTGTAAAGTATATGTTGATGAGTTCAGATACATATATAAAGAGAAAAGGGAGGAAAGCTGTTCACAAAAAAACTCTCGATTTTGGACAGCAGATTATCTGCAATAAGTTTTGTCTTTTGTCTTTGTCATCCTTAGTGTAAGATCTACAAATCAATATTCAGTCTTACAGACATTAGCTCAAAATTGCATTTTCTACTTCCCCAAACACTGCCACTGAATTCTCACTCAGTCAGTATTGATTGATTGATTGATTCATTGGTGTTTAAAGCCACATTCTGTGTTTTTTCAGCTATGCTGTGGCGTGAACATTCAATTTTCAAATGATATTATTTTAAGTTTTTACACTTTTCATATCAGATCACCCAAGGCCATATACAAACAAAACAGAAACAAACGCAAGTCAACAGGCCAGACATAAATGATAAAACTTTAAATTGGGGGTTAAAAGATACAGAAATATTTCAGACATATAAAGCTGACATATGTTTGTTTGATTGGTGTTTAAAGTCGTACTCAAAGGTATTTCATTTATATGAGGACGGATTTTCCACTTCTTAATCTGCTCTACTCAAAACGGCAGAAAACCGGGAGGAAACCTCGTAAAAAAACGCCCCCTGGATTGCCGAAGTCACCTCGTGTGACTCCCTCATATACCTCAGGTCCACTGGGAGACTTGAACCCGTGCAGTACATCGAAGGAGGATCTGCAGTCAGACGCGCTACACTGAGCCCAGCGCGGGCCGCTGACATATGTAAATATGTTCAACTGTTAACAATTTGGAGTACATAATTTATAAACATTGCAACGTTTAAAGAAATTCAATCACAATTGTTATTTCATTAAAAATTGTATCTTGTTACAGATATTGTGTTTGTGTTAGAAATGTACTTGTGAAAGGGAGTTGAATTCAGCAGTTTTTTACAGTAAGACAGCCTACACTCATACAAAGTGATTTATTTGCAAGACCGAATACTAATATGTAGATCTTTCACTTAGGAAGGCAGAGCTTAAAGATTTGAGAGGTTTTGGAAAATACTTATTGAAAAGCTTTTGCAAAAATGACGGCGTGCCAGCTCAAAGATAACCACCCTAAAAGGCGCTGGCAACATAGAAGACAGCACAAAACATCCACTGGACGAAAAACAGGACATCACAACAAAGCAGCTTCCTGATGCCCCTTAGCTTAAAAGAGCAACAGCGCACAGGAGGCTCCCACCCAACCACTCGCTAAAAAATAACATATGAAAAACAGTAGATATATAGGTCACCTGTAGAAGCTTTTGATCCCGGACGAGGTGTTTCACATGCAATACATTTGACAGCTTCCTCTTTGTTATGGATCATGCACGTGTCACACTCCCACTTTCCACCACCCTTTTTAACATCTGCAACAAGAAAGAATATTTTGTAGAATAAGCTACAAAAAAATACGTTAAATTTTTCTTTTTCTTAAATCTGTCTTATTTACAGAGTAATTGGTTTGATTGGATTTATTAGGTACTATATATCTCAATAGTTTATAGGGATTTTTTTGATGATTAATGCCAAATCCGTTTATATCAAAACTGACAAATCTCTATGACAGTAGTCTAACAAGTACAAGGGCCGGTTGCTCAAAGCAACATTATATTTAATCCTAGATTAGAAGACGTCATGTCCTGTTGTAGACCTATCTCTAATACCGCTATTGGTGATTTAATCTTGTATTAGAGACTAATACAGCTTTAAGCAACTGGCTCCAGGACAAAATAATAAGATAACCATTATTTCCAGTTTACATATATGCCTTGCTAATAAAACTTTTTTCAACATACAGTGAAGTCTTGTCAAACCTGTTAAAATCGGGCCAAAAATCCCCTTACTGTTTTTCACTTTCGCCAGGCATCTTACCTGTCTTTGATCCAGGTTTAGAACTCTGACATGCAAGGCAAACTGTATCTTGTGCTTTATTCTGTATCAAACATGTTTCACACTGCCACGAACCTGGTGGTGGTTGGAACTTTGTCCCAAATCCTGACATAGTTTTACTCGCAGAATAGGACGTTGTCTTACTGGAAGAGGGTTGGGCAGTTGCACAGGCCACACAAGCTATAGAGCTTGCTTTGTTTTGTATCATGCATGTTGGACACTCCCAGGACCCTGGTGGAGGTTTGAACTGTTCCAAGAGACTGCCACCAGATGGAGCGGTCGTTCCACTTTTTGTCACCGGTGCTGTCGATTTGGGAACAGGTTTTTTGGCGCTACATGCGACACATTGGTTGTCGTCTGGCTTGTTCCTAATCCAGCATGTATCACACTCCCACTTATCAGTTGGAGCACACAGTTTAGCCCATGTTTCATCAGCTTTAGAAGGTGTACTTTCTGGAATGCAGAACATAACACTTAAGAAACATCTATAAAATAATTGATAATAAACAATTGTTACACATTTGCCTGTACATGTATAAGCTTGGTGTTTAATTGGTGTTTAATTGTCATTTAAGTGTGTCAGTCTCAATTATCAAACTGTTATGACGCAGTTTTGTTTGGCTGAAACAAAGAAAAAAGTGTCAGTCT
>JAVFBZ010168952.1:0-16676 GCA_032466195.1 Katharina tunicata
ACAAAACACAGACAGGAGATATTCCACATACATGACGACTAGGATAGATTTTCAACTTCTGGATATATTGGTAAGTGACGTTTCGGCCTAGATGCTAAGACCGTTTTCCATGTCGCTTACCAACATACCCAGGAATCCATCTTAGTCGTCATGTATTGGCTATGTACCTACATGTAGCTTATAAATGTCGCTTAAACAGAAGATATTCCAGTTTGGTTTGGCTGTTTTGAAACAGGTCTGTCTTGAGAATTGATATGAAAGTAGGAAATAAAGCTTGTGATATTTCAGAGCTACATGTAGTTTTGTATCATGATGATATCTCTCTAAGGAACTGCACTGAACTAACAAAGGGAACATATCATCATCTTAATACCCCTGAATGGTTTCGTGTGATGTTAATATTGTATTATGACAAAGTTATAACAGAAAGCTTGGCGCAAAAGTTTAATCAAACAAACATGGTGTCTAAGTTTGAAGGCTGGAATATGGACACAGGGGTAAAAAAGGAAGTATGCTTTTGTTTGATGCGACATCCTCTTATGAACTTAAGTTTGCACCAGGAAAACTGATAATCCTGCCGATTGATTGGTCGTAATTTTGTGTACCAGTAGTGTGTATAGCTGGTTCACTTTGTACAGGTGGCAAATAATAGGTGGGCAGAAATCAATGAGCCGGTATGAGTTAAGTGAGTAGTTTGATATGACCATTGCAATTTGATCCTGGTGTGAAAATTGAATTAACAATTAACTTTTCTTCTTACACGGAAAAATAAAACTTCACATAAAAACAGAACAAAATTGTTAGTCCTATGTGTACATGTAGAGTTAGCAGCTGCAAAAGTTATGACTGTCGTGTTACATGGTTACTATTATTTTGCTTTAATAAATTAAATCCTTCAGAAAATTGATCTTCATGTAACTGTTACCTTTCTCCTTGTACCAGACTGCAGCAGACAGTATATCTATTTTAATGACTTAATATTACGTTAATTCTATGGTAATTAGGTAATCCATCCGCTGAAATATTATGAGTCTCAGTTCTTTCCTACTTGCGCTTTAACATTCCATTACTGGTTCACTTCTCTGACAAGGAGCCTCCTGTGCCCTGGTGCTCTCTGTACTAAGGAACTCTATTCGTTGTGGTGTCCTGACAAGGAGCCTCCTGTGCCCTGGTGCTCTCTGTACTAAGGACCTCTTTGTTGTGGTGTCCTGACAAGGAGCCTCCTGTGCCCTGGTGCTCTCTGTACTAAGGAACTCTATTCGTTGTGGTGTCCTGTTTAACATCCTGTAAATATGTTGTTGTGTCCTGTGTTGAGAGTAAAACCCCAATCAAACAAACACTTCGCTGAATGCTACGAGTAATATAATAAAAGTATGTTTAAATTATTTAAATTATACTGGCACATATAAATTAATTAATCTTGTTTGCTGCTCATACCTACATACGACTTCTTTATAAATACAAAACAATGCAGATGTTGTTTGATATTTGTTATTTGGATATTTTAGCTTTCCCTGAAAAAAGGAAGTATTTTTCTGTTACATTCTTGGTGTTCATGCTAATAGCTCTGGAGAAAACACTAGTTACTGTTTACAGGTGCAATACGCTACGATGTACTGTCAGTATTGACCAAATACTCCTGAACTAGGTGATGAATCAGTCAATCAAGCAATTCAAATTGTTTTTAAATAGTTGTCTTAAATGTATTACTTTAATAATATGCTGCATGTATACTTCTCGAGGGATGAATGACGGAGCAAGGCATCAATTTGATTCGGTAGATTGTCTTTGTTTGTACTCCTCTCATGTATTTACTTGGGTCTCCACTGATTGACTGATTGACTGATTGGTGTTTAATGTGCTCAATGCTCAATTGTGAGCTTGTTCTTTGGCTTGAAATAGACTTATTATTTTGTGGATCTTTCACCTTATTTATATGGGGTATAAATTGTTCAAAAAACTTTTTTTAATTTTTTTACCGAAGTTTTATATGACTTGATTTTTATGAATAAATGAACTGTATATCTGTCAATATTGTATAAAGCCCTGACCGCCCAATCAATCAAACAAAGATAAGTTCCATCTTGTACATTGGTAGGAGTTGAATGACAAATTTACTTTAAATTGATTTTTTTTTTTTTTAAGTCCTGTACTTAACCTTGTCTCTCTTCTTTCTTCCTCAGTTAACTGACGTGACATAAGTGAATGGTGATTGGAAGATAAGGGATGTTACTCGAGCAGACACACCTGGACATGATCACCTTGGTAACAACTCTCACTTGTGATACTACCTGTGCTAAGGAGCTGTGTTAATCAGGCGTCAAGTGAAATAATATACCTGAGGATTTGTTTGCTTTTACTTGGAGAAGTATTCCAACATCTGCTCTCATCTGGATTACTGTGGATTTATTGCTCCCTTTCTGGTGGTTTAATTGTCATTTCATCCTGGATGTGGATCGTTATTCTAGACATATCAAGTCGTTTAACAACCAGTTAGTTATCGTTTGGATCTTGTTAAAAAAAAGTTTAGAAATAACTTTTGTCTGTGATTTCACTCATTGGCTTCAACCATTGTGATTAGGACTGTGATTTTGAAGGTGTACAAATCTCCATTTTAATGTGGATTTGGTGTTTGTAAGAAGACTTTACCCATATCTTGGATCGGCATTAACGACGCGTATAAAGGATAACCCCCTTTTTTTTTAATGAGTTCATCATCGCTGGAAGTGCCTTGATTTTGTTATTCTGTGTGGTAGATAAAGTGTTTATATTTAGTATTGAGTGTGAAATAGACTGCTATCATGGCCAGCTTGTTGCGCCGACGCCGTGGACTGATTATAAAGTTAATATTTGGAGTGCCTGTGGTCTGGTTTACAGTGGTGATGATAATGGCATATCAGGACAAACTAAGCCTATCTAGTGACAGTGATCTAGAAAAAAGACAAGTAGACAAAGCTAATAATAATAATCACAATCTCGATTCCTTACATAATGATGACAGACTTCATGTTCAACATGGAAATCATTTAGATAATGATAATAAAAATAATATAAATCAGAATTTAAATAACAAAAATCCTATTAATGTTCAACTTGATAATTTTGATAAAGAAAAAGAAGTTTTGAAGGCTCCAGTACAAGAGAAGCAGAAGTCATGGACTCCAGTTCCAATAAAGTTTGACCCTAATGCACCAGGTATGGATTTGTTGTTTTATAAATTTTTTACCTTTTTTGCAGGAGAGTGTTTGATTAGTTAATACATTAACCCCATCAATGTATCATAAAGATTTGTCCTGTAACTGGTTTATTTTTAGTGTGTAAATGACCCTGTGGTAATTTAGGGCTACATGTATGTGCCGGATTATAATCTTCAAATGAGATTTTAACGATTCTGTGGGGGATTCCGTGTGTTACCACCAATGTCATACATGTGGTTGTTAATACCAACCGGATCCTGGAGGTCAAGCTTAACACAGAGTAGTTAATCTGTTTATCTCTGACAGATAATTTACCTGTGATACATGCTACAGAAATCCGCATAACTTTAAACCATGTTTAACCATTGAACTTGATATTTTCCTCTGATCTTGTTAAGTGAGTTTTTAGGTTACAACTCACATGTTCACATTTCATGTCAGAATGATCTGTTGTGAAAGAAAAAAACATAGCAGGCAGACTTGTTAAAAATAAAGCTCTACTCTCGAGCTCAACAAAAAAAAAAGCGTTGTAGTCATGCACTCGGAAAACTGACTGTCAGCTGTCTTATACATTTCACGTCTGAATAGCTGCAATTTATTTCTTAAATTATTTATCTTCCTGCCATAAATTCCATTAAATACCTGTACAGTGACATCAATGTACTGTATAATATCACAATGTGTCAAAATTGATGCTGGCTAAGAGCAGTATGTTTCCAGATTATATTCATGCTGTTATACTTAGTCGGAGGAACATTATTTTTCCAATGGCAAAAACACTAAAGCGAGTCAGCAACTACACGTTATATGGATGTGTTGCTGTCTACGGTCTGCTGTTGGAATACAGCGCTCTCATTAAAGTGAAATACCCTTGAACTTGACGTTAAGCTCCAATCAATCAATCAATACTGATAATATTAATTAGGCATATTCAAAGAATTGACTAGAAATGAATCTTTTTATTCTGCGGTGAGCACATTACCATGCTCCCCCAAAAAATAAAAGAAGGAAACACAGTGCAGTGTAGAAATGCATGTTTTACAAAAGTCTGCAGTTGATTTACTTGTTAAATGGAAATTCCACCGGTCATTTATTACCTTTTTTCCATACAGCGATTGGGCTGGCACACCGTCATATACAAGGGAAATAAACTTAAGTACGTAGTCAAACGGCAAGCAAACCGTACATCAGACTGATATTTGGTTGTAGAGAATCGTCTGTCTCTATTTTTTCAGTTGAAAGGCTAAAAGACAATAAGAAGCTAAAGCGATCTTGAGACTCTTAAAAAAGTTAATGGCTATGTCAGTGTCCACACACTTGGAGTTGTCTTTGGAACTGATATTGCAAGATAACAGACCAGACCAGACTATTTTATTTTCTGCCAACTATTTAGGCTATGCTGATCTTACATAAAAAAATCATCTTTGATTCAGACATTCCGTAATGATTTAACTCTCCTTTTCAATCTGTGTAATCTGGGTAAATATCTGAGGGCTTGTTTTGGCTCTCTTATGTCAATGGGAAATTCGACCTTCACATTACAGATCAATCCTTCAAGGTCACAATGAAGACAAACTTAAAATGTTGGAGATGTGCTTTTTTTTTAAATTTCACTAGGCGGTATCATTTCTCCAATATCCTTTGACAATAGCCAGGTAATCTTGTGTCTCCAGGCAAAAGGTTTGCGAATCTTGGAGTACACAAGGAGATAACTCTGACCTTCAGCATGAACTCTTCCCGTCAAAAATTATTGACAGAAGTGTCCTGAGATGTTTAGAGAGCCGCACAGTCCAATTGATTCTTGGGAAGTCTGTATTGGTCGAGTCAATAGGTGAAAACTTGTTGAAGTTCTCTAGAACTATGCCTTTAACACGGCCCAAAACAAACATTTTTCCCTGCAAGCAGACAGGATTGCAGACATCTCAGAGCTTCATTTCGCTGTTTTTTTCTGTTCAGTGTTTACAAAAGCAGGGCTAAGTTGTAAAAAATTTACCCTGTTTTACATTTTATCTTAAAGGATAACATAGTCCAACAGTAACCATGGTAAACAGCGACACTAACTCAATCGTGGGGTGTTTTTTACAAGGTTTCTTCTTGTTTTTGCACCATACTCGGCCACAAAGAGTTGGTAATAAAGTTAAATACATGTACCCCTAAGTACATGTATGATGTTAAACACCAATCAAATAAATAATAAATTGTATGTTGCCATCGGCGCTGAGAGTGGATTCCTTCACCATTGGACTGTCACCCGGTCAAAGGAGCGAAGCAGGGTTAACAACAATATATTGATATAAGTGAGAAATATAACGGGGGTGGTACTACCTTATTTGTAAGATTAATTTTCTTTTCAAGGTGAGCAGGGTAAAGCTGTAAAAATAGACCCTAAAACTTTGACGCCCGAAGAGAAGAAGAAGTTTGATGACGGCTGGCAGAATAATGCCTTTAATCAGTACGCCAGTGACATGATCTCAATGCATCGAAGTCTACCAGAGGTCAGGGATAAAGAGTGAGTGGTCTTTTACTGCACATGTTAGCCGATGGGCAGGAGAGGTTTCTCTGGCCCAGAGGCAGCATTAAAGTCATTTATTTGTAGTGTTTATTCCACGCCTTTTGTCTGATAGAACCGTGTTATAAATGATTATGTGAGCATAAGGACAACATGAAGCTGAAATTCTTACTGGTCGTCCACTGTTAGTTAAACATTTTGTCTTACATTCTATTGCCCCAGATTAGACATACATTTTACTTAACCATGATGAATGCATCAACATGCATGAAAAATGTCCTCTTTTCTGCTTTACTGAACACAACATAAATACGCCAGGACCAGATTTTCAGAATTACTCAATCAATTAATGAAATGTGTTTATTGATTGAGTGAAAGAATATAATCCTTTATGAGGGCTTGTGAGAGTGGGTTGGTTTCGTTGAGCGAGAAAATAAGATCCATGTTCGTCAGTTATAGCCAGAGTAATGTACACTCTACTGATGCTTATGTCAGTGTTTTATCAGGATTCTAGGGGTTTCCGCCACACGGACACAGTCAACTCAGACAGAAGTGAAACACACTGACAAATTCAAATCTCTTTACTGGAGATCAAAACACCAAGCACTTGGAACCGGGTGAAAACAACAGTCATCGCTCCTAGAAAACATCGTTGCAGTTTTTACTGACTAACTGACAGATAACAAAATATGTCAGAAAAATACTGGTAAGTTTGGTGTAAAACACCAAGCTAATGAAATAAAATAATCATCTTTCAAAAGGCCAAACACCAGCCCTGGTCCTTGTGGTTGGAAAGAGCTTTCGGTGCCCTGGTGCTCTCTTAGGGTATCAGGTATCTGATTTGTTGTGTCGTCCTTCTTTGAGTCCCTGCCTGGAGGTGTGGCGTCCTTTTCTGTTTGCCAGTGTTGTTGTGGGTTGTTACCTTCACATGTTGGCTTGGAACTCTGTTACACTAAATGCTCAACAAATTTCGACCCCTTTACCACTTAACAAATTATATGTTATTCCCGTTTCATAAATTTACACATTTGCTCCAAGCTCAACACTTTATTTTGTCACCATCAAGAGTCAATATACAGTTACGGAAATATAATCAACAATGTTATTACATACCTTCAGCGCATTCACTGAAAGCTCTTGCCAAGACTAAGAATTGGAATAAAAACAATTTTGAAATTTTGATGTTCAGACTTGAAGCTATCGAAAAATATTAGTTCCAAATTAGCATTGATAAATTCAATAAATTACTTAAATTACTTTCAACTTATGTCCTTAAGGTCGAATTTGTTGAGGATTTAGGGTAGTATGAGTAAGTTAAGTACGGGTACAAAAACCAAATCAATCAAAACCCTCATTAGATAAGTGGGATATGCCTGAGAACTGCACTTAACACCAACCACCTGTACTAACTAATCAGCCTGTCAATGTGTACCTGTTGTAGATGTATTGATGAGAAGTACAGTAGTCATCTGCCAGACACCAGCGTGATAGTCTGTTTTCACAACGAAGCCTTCACCGTGCTGATGAGGACTATGCACAGCATACTGGACAGATCTCCTCCACATCTTCTCAGAGAAATCCTTTTAGTCGATGACTTCTCGGATATGCGTGAGTCTCATGTTTTCTTGCAGCCATTAGTTCCAAAGATCAGTTTACAGCAACATAGAATAAGAGAAAGTCCGATGAAAGAAGTCATGTTGGCATAGATTATATATTTCCCCTCTTTTGGCATAATTTAAAACCGATTATATTTCTATACCAACATGACTTCCTTGTTCAGAGTTTCTCTTATTCTATGTTAAATAATATTATCTTTATCAGGGCTTAAAGGCATGACATTGAAACATTCTGAAAGAGCGTGATTTTAAAGGTCATTTCTACATTTTTCTTAAACATCTCAAAAGTTTAACCACTTACTTCATATTTTATTTCTGTTTGGTTCTTTATTGGGCGGGATTGGAATAAAACTCAATTATCAATATGAAGAAATAAAATTGAACAAATGCTTAGGCCCTACATCACAGCATACACTGTAGTTGCATGATAAGCTTATACCACTGAATGTGGAGTAAAACATCAATCAATCAATCACATAGGATATGTGATATTTTTTATCACATAAGACCCTTCACCCTCTGGCTAAGAGCAGAATGTTTAAAGATTATATTCATACTGTCATTCTTAGCACTGGAGGGACATTATCTTTCCAATACGCCTAACCAATGTGATTTCACATATTTTGGTTGTCACTTTGTATTTATATTTGTCATATAAGTGGAATACAGTCCGAATACCCTTAACCACGGTGTTAAGTCAATCAGTCAATCAAATACCTTTCTTCTCATTTTCTATTGTTAATGGTGTCCTGCTTTTTGCTTGTAATGATACTGGTACCCTCCAATTCCAAGTCCAAGTGGGTTTTAGTCCAATCACATACAGTAATTGTACTCAATCTGATTATTTTGTTTAATTTTGTTTAAATTTTGGTGAATAAATAATTCAATTCAATTCAATTCAACGTTCATCAGGACGTGGACCAGGCAGGGATCATGCCAATCTGGAGTTTCCTGACTTAGCATTGTAATCATACAAGTAAATCTGTAGTAAGTGTAAATTGTAGCCGAATAAAAACTAGTAATTATTTCTCAGCATTTTACTCCACACAAAAACTTTGACAAATGTTATTTTTTGTAAGATAAAGTTGTTTTAATATGAATTTATAAATTTGTTTCTCAGCCCACCTGGCAAAGAAGTTAGAAGACTATGTAGCTCAGTTTCCTAAAGTGCGTGTTGTCCGTACAAAGCAGCGGGAAGGTTTAATCCGAGCTCGTTTGTTAGGGTACTCTGAAGCTACGGGTGATGTATTGACGTACTTGGACTCACATTGCGAATGCGCTGAGGGTATGTAATAACATTGTTGATCACATTTATGTAACTGTATATTGACTCTTTATTGACTCCTGATGGTGACCAAATAAAGTGTTGATCATGGAGCAAATAAGTGTATGTAAATTTATGAAATGGGAATAACATTTTTGTATGATACATTAGCTTATCAGTTTAACTACATGTTTTTGTCCATGTTTTTTTTTTATCAATGGCAAATAAACCAACTATAAAAGGTGTGGAGAAACTGTTAAAAACTACGTGTGTGTGATTTAGCTCTGAAAAATAAATCAGAACTAGAACAAAATGTTACTGCAAAAGTCAGCAAGGATATTGACATGTTCTGCATCTACAGTTGTTAATCTTGCTTAAAATACTACATTTAATTTAAACAATTCAATATTTTTATTACTGACTCTTTGAAATATTTCAAAATGCAAGTAACTTTACTGAACATGCTTTTTTCTTCTTTTTCTTTTTTGAGCTAATGAAACATTTGCCATTTCAGAAAACAAATAAGGTCTACTTAAAGCAGGAGTCTTAAATTTCCTATTCTCTTTTTTCTTTCAATTGTGTAAACCCTGGTGAAGGGCTACCAATCTTTCTTCTCTGTACTTGTATATTTATGCAAATGTTTCTATTTTCTCTGATTTTCATTGGTCTATAATATGACACTTGTCTGTTGATGATTGGTGAACATTTAGGCTGGTTAGAACCACTCTTGGATCGGATTGGTCAAAATAAATCAAATGTGGTCTGCCCAGTGATTGACGTAATCGAAGATGAAACATTCAAGTATCAATATGGCAGTGCTCGTAGCACCAGTGTTGGAGGATTTGATTGGAATCTTCAGTTTAATTGGCACGCCATACCTGAATATGAGAGGAAACGTAGAACCATGGATATATTACCAGTCAGGTAGCCATGGCAACTAATTATGTTTGCTTTAATATCTACCTGAGTTTGCTGTTTGGCATGTATTCAAATATTTCTACTAAGCCAAATTGGTGTTCGGAGTTTTTTTTCAAATATAACAGTAAAATATTAATAATAATACAAATATTAAAAACCTAGGTCAGATGTTGATATGGGTCTGATATTTATTAAATGGAGATTCAACAGCTGTGGACATTGTTGAAAACAAAATATTTCTGTATTGGAAACTGTTTTTGATGTTTTCAAAATATTCATGAACTGGTTTGCCCATTATGATTAAACTGGTTTGTGTGCGGGTGGTTGGGAGGGAGCCTCCTGTTCCCTCAGCTTCCCCGGGGCTCTCTGAGCTAAGGCGCAGCACAAAGTCGATTTGTTGTGCTCTCCTGTTTTTCTTCCTGTAAATGTATTGTGGTGTTTTTGTGTTGCCAGCGCTATTTAGGGTTGTTTCCTTCACCGATTGGCCTGGCACGCCATCATTTGAGTGAAATAACCATAAGTATGGCATAAAACCCTAATCATTCAAACAAACAAACTTATATACAACACTTATGCACACTTTCACTTCCTTTTAGTCTGCAATAGAATTCAAAATCGCAATTAGTATCATTGTTTTTGCTTTCGCATCACATCTTAGCGGTGAACTACCTTCTCAAAGATTTATTTTTGTGAATCATATTGACATAACTAACTGATGTGTTTAAAGAAACCGAAGGGCCAACATGTTATAATTCTTTAGTCGGTGTTTTGCGTCTCCATTTAATAAATTTATTTCGTCATAATAAAATAACCAGCATGAAGACTATATACATGTATGTGGAACTGGATAGGAGATTTGATGCTTGAGCATGTAGTTTGTTGGTATATGCTACATGTGGATACTTTTTCTTTTTTGTTCGTCAACTTTTTTTAATGTCTTTATTAAAATAAGCATGTGGACTTATAGGTTTTTATCAACATTAAATTTGTGATGATACATGTATGAAGAAGATTCAAGAATTGCCAGAGTTCAGTGGATTGATAATTAGAGGGTGTTTGGCGGTCATTGTAAATCTAGCAAGGCATTGGTTTCTAGTAGGACAGGTCCGTTTGAATTTTTTCTAACATTATAGGTGTTAGAAGTCTCTCTGGCATTTTTTAATGTGGTTTATATTTTTGAAGTTCTGGATCATTCAAGTTCATAAAGATGACTGAAGTTTCTTTTCAGTTGTAAATCATGTATTTCAATTCTTATTAAATCAGAGATAATGTCATTGTCCTTTCTCTCATATCTAAGCCACTGTATGTTTATCAATCCCACTTTCTGGCATACAATATCCCACCTTCCTTCTTGCAGACTTCCTGCTTTTGTAAGATTTCTCTCCCCTTTAATCTTGTCTTACAAGATTTCTCTCCCTTTAATAAAGTATTTGTTTTAAAATTGTGGCCAAAGTTCTTTATTTCAGGTTGAACAATTACACTACATTACAACAATAATTGATAAAAGTAAAAATTAAATAAATAACCGAATTCTTGTTATAAATATTCATATTGTAATGGAATTATATCTTTCTATTATTATTATTTTTGCACATTTATGACTAGGTCAAGAATCCAGAGCTTGTACGGCATCAGAGCTCTGGTGTTATAACTATCAAAATGATGGGCTTTTAAAACAGAACCAACGTATATTGATTATTGTTTTAATCATGTGACTTGACAAACCTGACAATGCAATCCATCATTGCTTATGACGACAGTTTTTTGATAAACAACGAGCTTGCTCATATGTATTATGTCCTATAATTATACTTCCCACAAAATAAAGTCATGACATGTTCATAAGTAGTCTGTGAAAAGAACAATTTTTGAAGATCTTTTTTCAAGGATGTCAAATACTGCATGTAGATTCAAGTTTCCAGATATGCTGTTGATGATTGATGCTCACAAAAATATTAACTTGTTTACTCCTCAGAATAACTCTCGGTTTATTCTCTAACATTTATTGATTTTAAATTGTAACTAACATGTAGGGTGACATAAAGATGGATGATTTTGATGCATTGTTCCCCAGGAATTACAGCTGGTAGTTGGGTGAGAGACTCCTGTGCCCTGGTACATGTACTCTCTGAGCTAAGGGGCATCAGGAAGCCATTTTGTTTGGTGTCCTGTGTTTCGTCCTTTAAATGGTCTGTGGTCTTGTGTGTCGTCAGGGTGGTTTCCGTTACCTTTTCGGCTGTCATATGAGTGAAATAACCAAAAGTACGGCGTAAAACCCCAATCAAACAAATCCAGGACTTACCAGTTGGGCCTAGTTACCTTGTACTAAATTATAATTTAAAGAAAGTGTTTTAAAACTATCCACGGAGATAATAAAGCATACAGTTGTAAATTGGTTTTCAAGTTTGACAAACAAATATAGGCCTACTGAAAACAACTAGACATAGCAGGTGTTTTTTTAGCTGACATACTCGATCTGCACTAAAAAAACTCACATTTTGAGGAGGGTCCGAGGCCCATTAGAGATAAACTGTAACTCAGGTTTTGGTGAATCTGTGGAGATCTGAAGGAGTTGGTTGACTGTTTTCTTCAGGTTGGTTGGAGCCACTGGTACACCGAATTCAACAAGACAAACGCCATGTCGTGTGCCCGGTCATTGACCAAATCAGTGCCGAAGACTTCTATTTTCAATACTTTAAACCTGAGCAGATGCATGTGGGTCGATTTGACTGGAATCTACAATTCAACTGGATGCCTATGCCTGAAAAAACTAAAGCCAAGCGAGTGGGCAAAGTGTCCCCTATGGAGTAGGTCTTGCTCTGGTGGTGTGATTGCTACCTTTCCTGTCTAGATTCCACAAATAACTTAATCGAACCATGTATGGACTCAATATTTTCCTGCCCGTGATCACCTTCCACACTTGCCCAGACCATTCCTTGTACTCAAACCACCAATCTTTAGCCTGCAACTGACTGCTTATTTCACATTCTTCCAATTTTGCTACTTATGTTCTACATTTTGCTACCAATAGCTGTAAAGAATTATTGAATATCATGGGTTTGGCACTGAGATTTTTTTTTCTTCAATGTTTGAAGGCTCTTTCGTTTGGGGACTAAGGTGCACAAAAATTATTTATCATGTTGTTGTCATCCTGTGTGGATTTAGACACCTGGTCTTGGGGCCTTGTTTTGAATCCTGTCTCTCTTCACCCTTGTCATTGTTGATTGCCAGGGACGTTTATGGAGATTTTGGTCTCCAATGAAATAAACATGATTTAGCTGAATGTTGAAACAATGCATTCTTTGCTTTTTTTTTTTTTTTTACACTACCTGCAGCAATATCCAGCATTCTTTCATAACTTGAACCTGTTTTCTGCATGCAACCCGCTTTTGTATTGATGTGTGATAAACTGTGGTCTGTCCTATACACTAACGCGCTTCTCTTTAACATAGTTTTATGTCTGATAAACTGTGTTCTGTCCTATACACTAACGCGCTTATCTTTAACATAGTTTTCAGGAATTCTCTGCATGTTTTATTCCATTTATAACTCCTAGGCTTTAGAAATATTTCCAAACCTTTATCCTGTTTAAAAACTTCTGAAAGTTTCTCAAAGTAGATTCGCAACATTTATTAGCTTGACCATTATACCAACTGTAATTTACTAATTTTATTCAATATTACACTGACCTCTGCATAAATAATTTGTTTATTATAAAGCAATGTTTAAGAATCCTTGGCATCCAGTACTAAAAAAACAAACAAATGGGAGAGGGTGGCCAACAAATTTACAAACAACTATTGTCAGTTTTATCTAGATATAGAATTTATTTCAGACTTAAGCAGTGTATTTATGATTGTTTTTCTTCAATAATTTATATTTATACTTTAAATTAGACATAAAACTTGTGTTTGTTTTATGTGAGTTTGTAGAGTAAGATTTATTTTATTTAAACTTGAAAAATTCAAAGATGTACTTTTTATCTACTTAAAATAAAATAGTTTCTCTCTGTACAATTTGTGAATCTTTTTCTTGAACCAACTGACATAATCCCAATTTGCTGTAGTTTATGTTCAACTAGTTTGCAGTCTTTGTCTTCTTCCCTCTCCACCATCATTTTTCCTCTCATCCATTCTATTTTGTACATCTCTGTTCTATTTCTTTCCTTCCTTCAATCCTTGACTTGATGTACAGCGTAAAACCCCAATCAAACAAACCCTCCTTGACTATCCAATAGTCCAGTTAGCTCTGCCCTCTTCCACCCAAAGTCAAATCCAACAATTCGCCGGAACATTAAGTTTCATATAATCCATCTCTTGCCTTTTGGAATACAAATGGTTCCAAGCTTTCTGGTTGTGTCCACCCAGGGGTTTGGTGTTGGGTTTTTTTCAGAATAATTCTTCATTGAAAGTTTATTGACATGAAGTTCTTGTAGATTTTCTCCAAATCCTCAAGGTCCAATTACCTTTGACCCAATCCCCAGTTACTTACCATTGGTGTTGAGATCTTACCATATATCCTGAATTTCCAATGTCCTGGATCCTCGTTGTCAGAAATAATATATTAAATATAGAGTGGTAAACCCACGACAATCAAGAGAGAACATGTTCTCCAAAAAGAGACTTGACAATTGCTTTATTCTGATTGTATTCTGTTTCTTTGGGCCTTTGATCCAAAACAAAGTTTCCAGTTCATTTCATTTCATATCCCTTTATCCCGAATGTTGGGAAAGCCCATTGGTTGTTGTTGTGGTTTCAGGTTAACATAGGTGTTCATTTTGTTTTACAACAGATGAATAACAATTATTTAGTATTATTTCATGGGATCCCCCTCCTCCTCCTCCACTGCCCTTTCATGTATTGTTATATTTTGGCACATGGATTTGGATTTGGCTCAATACAAGGTTGTCTAGGTTTCAAGAATATTGTTGTTCCTTATAACATATAAACTGGCTGAGTAGTTTAGCTTTTTTTCTTCTGAAAGCTCAGATGTAATGGGAAAAACAATTTCACTGGATCTACAAATACATGACTATGATATCTAGAGTAGATAAAACGGGAATTTATTGTGGACCTTTGATGTTCAGTTTGTCGTATATTAACCTCTTCCTGAAGATACAGATTGTTTTTACACAGTGTATTTTGAATTCAGAGCTGCTATTAAAAGCTTTTCTGTATAGTTCCCATTTGTTTCTACTTTTGTATAACCCAGTTTTTATAGTCCCTTAAACTTGTAGTTTGGAATTTGGTTGTTTAGGGTTATTTTTGCATCTCTTCATTTAAATACCAATTTTTGGAAGCTGATTACAAAGTTTGCATGCTTGTTTTATTTCAAACAAATTTTTGTTGTTGTTTTTTTTTTTCTGTAGATTTCTATTGTAACATACTAATATTCACTTTATAGTTCACAGCAGCTTTAGTATACATCAATCTTAATGCAAAAAATTGTTCTTGCTTTTACGGTACACGCTTTATTAACAATAAATTATATATAAACATTATGAATCCTGGTTTGAATATAATTCAAAATATTAAATAAAGAATTTTAAATATGTCTAAAAATAAGAAAGACAAATACCAAATATTTCTGAATTTGTAATTTTACGCTTATTAAATTGCATTTGTACCTCTCTTTATGAATGCATTTTATCAAATAATTTTTTTTCTTCAAATAATAATTCAAATTAATCGGCAAAGCTTCCTTTTTAAAATCGGATTTAGGTATAAATTTAGTTAATATTGATATTTATTTGTAAACCTGATTTTAGATCCCCAACAATGGCTGGTGGGTTGTTTTCTATCAGCCGAGAATATTTCACTGAGCTGGGAACATACGATCCAGGAATGGACATCTGGGGTGGAGAAAACTTAGAGCTCTCTTTTAGGGTAAGTTTATTTACTGCTGAACAAAATGAAATAAATCAATTCGAATTTAGAGCTCTCGTTCAACTCAAGCTTATTCACCAATAATTAGAGTGGGCGAAGTTAGAACTTTCACTTTGTGCAAGCTTTCACTCTTTTGAAAAATGGAGGGAAAATCTTTAAGCCTTCTATTACGGTAACTGTCTTAGGGTAAATCTTTAATCACTGGAAATATGGAAGTGAAAACACTGAGCTCTCCTTAAGAGTAACCGTTTCTCCAACCAGCCTTGAAAGCTGGGAGCTATCTAAGTGAGTGGGTTGGATTGGCAAGAGCTTGCCTGCGTGGTTAGTTGGTATTCATTGTTAAGGGAGGGAAAAATGTAGTGATATTTTTATGGTAATTTTATTTCATTCAAAAGGACACCATCTGGTCAAAGGCAGCATTTTCCAAACTTACATTCATGTTGTCATTGTGAAATCCAATCAAACAAACAAACTTACTACTTGCTGTCGAAGCATTGGATGAACTCTATCTTTCCAACAGAGCTAACCGACACTTGAAATGACTAAACATTGTTTGGTGGTGTTAATATAGTCGCTGTCTATTTTTGGAAATAATGGTATCATCTAAGTGAAATACCCTTGAGCAAGGTGTTAAGCACCAATTAATCAATCAATCTATCATATTTATAATTGTCACTGAAGTAGGGTAAACATAGAACATCATACTATTTTAATGATCCATCTCGAAAAAAAACCCCGCAATAAAAGCCATTTACTTTGTGTAGGTATGGATGTGTGGTGGTACGTTAGAGATCATCCCATGCTCACACGTTGGACATATCTTCAGAAAACGATCCCCGTATAAATGGAAGTCTGGGGTTAATGTCGTTAAGAAAAACTCAATCCGGCTGGCTGAGGTTTGGATGGACGACTACAAGAAATATTACTACGAAAGATTTAACTATGATCTGGTGAGTCTCTTGTACACTGAAATTATATTATTATTGGTATTAGAAGTAATTCTCAACCAATTGTCAAGATATTATTTGTCCGAAAACCATAGATCACAATGAATCCATATTCAACGATCAGGGGACTTGGCTACTCACAGAGTTATAGTTAAGTACTCAAATATAGCTTTAAATTACTTGTGCCTTTGGATATGTCCTGATAAAGACAAATGATGTACATTTTGAATTCATGACGACTTCACATCATCCAAGTTTGACAACATGACGACTTCACATCATCCAAGTTTGACAACATGACGACTTCACATCATCCAAGTTTGACAACATGACGACTTCA
>JAVFBZ010168963.1:0-16675 GCA_032466195.1 Katharina tunicata
CGTAAATTATGCAAATTGGCTCCGTATGGCCGGGAAGCTTGTCCGGGCTGTACTATTTCACTTAGGCTTTTGAAATTGGCCTAGTGAATTCCTCTATGTACGCAGATGTGCAACGTAGACCAAAAAACCACGGAATTATGCAAATTTCTCCATAAATTATGGAAAAAAAATTCACAGAATTATGCAAATTTCCCCATAAATTATGCAAATTGGCTCCGTATGGCCGGGAAGCTTGTCCGGGCTGTACTATTTCACTTAGGCTTTTGAAATTGGCCTAGTGAATTCCTCTATGTACGCAGATGTGCAACGTAGACCAAAAAATCACGGAATTATGCAAATTTCCCCGTAAATTATGCAAATTGGCTGCGTATGGCCGGGAAGCTTGTTTAGCAATCTCTGATTGCTTTCCTCTTCTATTTGACAAAAGTAATACTGATTGTGTAAGAACAGAATACAACTTTACACAAAAGAATATTCAGCAATATTTGAGGTTGAAACCATAATACAGTTAATCAACTTTTTTTCAGATTGTTGTGTAATTCATATTCCAAACTAAAAATTCATTTCCATGTTTATCATTTTCAGAAAGATTCACCTTCTTGGAAAGTCAACCTTTATATGAAATTGTCACATTTATCTTCACTTCTCTATTTTATTATATAAATCTAGGGTAAATATGTCTTTTTGAGTCTCGTCTGTATCTGTTCAGTCACTTTAAGGAAACATTGTGGGAATTTATGGAAATTTCAGAATTCAGCAAAGTAAATTGTTTAATCCACGCATGATGTTTAGTACCGTTTAATATTAATTTTACACTCTATAAAATTATACAGCACTGTCAAGTCATGCAGACTGGGACTCTTTCTGGCACCTACATGTTGTAATTTCAAAATGTTCTTTTATTTCTCGCAGGAAATAAAAGCAATCAAAGAACAATATCAAAATGGTGAGTTTTTCTAAAATTTTCCACTTTTTCATTAGTTTTAAAATTCAGGAGACAAAGAATAATATGACATAGGGAAACAGTTATTGTCTAGCTTTAACAGACCTGAAGAGTTTTATTTAATATCTTGACTCAAATTTAAACATGTCAAAATTCAACCTGCTTATTTAAAGTAGGTTGACTGAAATGTAAATGTGGATAAATGTTTCGAATGTACATGAAGTAAGTAATAAACTGTCACAGTGTGATACTTTTTAAAAAAAAATCTAATACTTACAAGTCATTTAAGAATTTTATATGAAATTAATGAAAAAGGTCTTTAAACAGTTCTGACTGAGTATCCATTGAAATGATACTCAGTTTGAAGAGTAAGTATTGGGACATTTGTCTTCATTTTCAAAATATATCATAGTTCTTTTGTAACTTATGAGTTACAAGAGATGAGTATCTTATGAGATATAAGTATCTGTTATCCTTCAACCAGGGAGGGTGAAATAACTTTATGTATGACACAAAACCTCAAGCAATCAATCAATTCTTAGTCATCCTAAAAGTTAATAAGCCAACCAAATTTGAAAATAACTGATGTTCGCTTTGCGTTGTACAGTGTTTAAATCTGACCTGGAGAAAGATGTAAGTGGAGATAAGAGCAATGCCTTCAAGAGGATGTTAATACAGTTGATGAAAAATGAAAGCAAGGAAGGTGATGAAGTAGACGAGAAACTTGCTGAAGAAGATGCTAAAAAATTGTATAAGGTTTGTAATTTTTACTTGATTCAGTGGTGTTTTAAAAAAAAAAAATTGAAACAAAGCAAATCCTATATTTTCTTTCAATGTATTCAGTAATACAAACATAAGACTTTCAATTTACTATATGCCAGCCAAATTGGTTGTAAATAAAATTATAAGATCCATTTATCAAGTTTATTTCACTTGAACGGGAACACCAAGTTGCAACAGCTCTACAGACACGACCTGCCATAGATTGGCTTCTGATTGGCTGAAAAATGTCACGGTCAGATTGATCTCCCTTGATATCAAAATCTGTTCTTTTGGTTTACCATTATGGTGATCATGCTATGGCTGTGTTTCGCCAGAAAAAAATATAGATTTAAGACATTTGACACAGGTAAAATATTTTTATTGCCTCCAAAATCTGAAAATAAATCTAACACTGTTAATACGTGTCTTTGGCTATATTTACTGCATTTAAATAGTGTTTTAAGGTTCGATCCAAAGGACTGGTAAAATTTGAGTGGGACCGGTAATTTCTTACCTTCCCAGTTTGCGGGACCAGCATAGTTTAAGGACAGCGGAAACACTGCTCAAGCAATCATGCCATTCTAGGAACCTAGATGAAGTGTGGAGGTAAAGATTGAACAAGGAATAATTCTATTTCCTGTGAATATTTTATAGCAATTACAGGACGGAGTCTCCTTCATGACAAGTGAAGTTCCTGGTGAGATCACGCTGTCTTCTTTTCCAGGTTTCTTCTCCTTTTTCAAACATAGGCAAAGTTGTCATATAATTGACAAATCCTTTCAGTACGACGAGAAACACCAATATAATAATATAATAAAACAATAAATTAAATAGAATGATTTGCTCTGTCTCTTGCAGGATGACCCCAAATCCTTGTCTGTTGCTGACGATACATTGATGAATTTACTTACACTCCAGAACAAAGCTCAGATTCAAGCCACATTCAACAAATATAAGGAGGTAAGACACTTTATTCAGAGAATTGAAACGCAAATACTGTTTGCTGGGAAATCTCCATTGTGTTTTCATTCTGAACCCACATAATTGTACTTACATGCCAGATAGCTGAGTGGTCTAGATGGTTGGCATTTACTGCTTGCGAGTCTGAGGGTCGTGGGTTCGAGTTCCACAAAGGTCCTCAGCATGCAAAATTTTCTGAACAAGAATTAGTTCAGTATCAGGGAGTATCACTTTCTGAACGACACAAAAAATAATTCATTTCATATAGCAGTTTGTTGATATATTAACCTAAACTTCAAACAGCCATAGCGGGTGGTGGGTGGGAGCTTCCTATGCCCCGGGGCATCAGAAAGGGTGGTTTCCTTCAGCAATTGGGCTGGAACGCCGTCATATAAGTGAAATAACCTTAAGTATTGCGTACAACCCAATCAATCAAGCCAACAAACAAACAACAATTAGGTCTTTGATGTTATGTTTACTGTTCTTGCCTCAATAATCAGTTAGTGGCTGGATGACAGACAGCATAAAGAGAGTTGATGAAGCTGTATTTTAGGTAACTAAGTAGGTGTGTTAAATTGTTTCCAGGTTGCTGGGCATGATGTTATCGAGGGAATCAAGTTGGCCATGTTGGGAGAGGACGAGGAGGGGTACATTGGATTAGGTCTGTATCCAGAACTTGTTTGTGAATGCTTTAGTAAATTAGTAACTCTCTTCCTTCTCCACAAACAGGAGAAATTCAAAATATGTTGTACATGAAATCCCCCAGCAATCAAGCTAACTATAAAACAAGCAATGAACAAATGGATGAATTATGAACAAATGAATGAACAAACAAAAGAAATAAACGATAGATGGTTAAATGATTTAAGGTGATAGTACATGTACATGTATGTAAGCACTTCAGGGTTGATATACAAGAAATATTATATAGGTTTTGATGCTATTGCACATATGAGAAAGAGTACAGGAACAAATTAAAACATTGTTTATTTTTATCGCATTGGTAAGCAGTTGCTATGGAAGCGCAGCCATCTTGGAATTCTATGCATGCATTTTGAGAGCAAGAGTTTCATTGTCATCTAATTATTATCTGAACTGTGCAAGTTAATAAATTTCTTAGATGAAAGCAAAAAAACTTTTAGAATTAAGAGCAGTTTTTGTGTCATTACATGTTTACTAGATATTATACTCTGTTGCTATGGTAACCACAGAGTGACAAGTAAATATATTTTTTGTTAGCACCTTCTTACTTCTTATAAGGGCTACCATGGCAATAAAAGACAACCGTAATTGAATATCTCCTAGTATTCTTTCTCGCATGTCTGAATATAAAAATCCGTACAGTAATTCTTGTACTAACCCTGAAATGCTTATAGCCCCAAAATCTATTCATTCCTTCTTTCCTTTATCTGTTTGTCAATCAAAGTGTATCCGGCATAAAATGACTTTATATCAATTGTTTGTTTTGCAGTAAAAGCCGCAGAGGATATTGTAGAGTTCCATGCTACTCATTTGAAACACAGCATGACAAGAGATGTTGGAAGTGATGATAAAATGATCATCAGGATTATTGTCTCCAGATCTGAGGTACACTTTACACTCTTTTGTTTGATTGAAGTTTTATCCAGCATTCAGATTATTCCCTGGAAATATTTCATAAGAATTATAACGTCAAATGTCAAGGTTGTTGAGGTGGTCAGATATGAATATGTTGTTTTTTATTTGATGTTTTAAAGTTTTTGTACTACTTTCTGTTTAGATTGATCAAATAAAACTTTCTTTTATTTCACATTTCAAAGTTGTGATAATTGAACGATATTGTCTTTTATCTTAAATTTTATGTTTTTTATTTATTTATTTATTTATTAATTCAGATTTATCAGATTAAATTGTTTTTTAAATAAAAGTTTTTGTATTAATTTATTTTCAGATTGATCTGGATAAAATCAAATCAAAGTATGCAGAGTTGTATGGACAGTCATTAGGGGAAGCAGTGAAAAGTGAAAGTGGTGGAGATTTCTGCAAGACACTGTTAGTGATACTGGGAGACAAGTAAGGACATTCTCCTCGTATGTGGTTTGTGGGACTACCTCAGCATGTGGGCTCCTCGAATGGAATCGTTGGTTGTTATGGCATTTAGTGCATGAAGATGTGATCTAATCAAATGAACTTTCTTTGGCATTTAGTAAATAGTGTCTGTGATAAGTGGTTGTTATTGGTGGATATATTTAATAATATTTTGGTGTTTCAAGTACAACTGTGGTTAATGAATATGTGCATGTTATACCATTAGTCTGAAGACTGCTGAATTTATATAAATTTTCTTTTTATCTCTAAGTGTTATCGATGTTGCACTTTTCCATATTTTATATTTTCTTATCTCTTTTGGATAATCTCACGTCTTTTACTAAACATTTTTATTACTTTTGAGTCTTTTGGCAGTATTTCTTGACACCCATCATTATTGTGTACTCTTATATTTCTTCTAATTAGATTTGTACCTTAAATTAATTACATTGTGTTGGATAAATCGGCATTCAACAAAAAGAGAAATTGGTCGGCTCTTTGAAAGTTACCTGATAATTTTCTTTATTATTCATCCAGTATTATATTCCTAACTATGAAATTCTCATGAAAAAATGTTAGCGTAGAATTAGTTAAAATATTGATCTTACATACACCTGTATATTTGTAATTTGTACCTATGTAATATTAGAGATAAATATTATATAACTAAATTTAAAATTTTGGTATCCTTTTTTTTTCATATTTGAAACATATACAATCCGTTACATAATTATGTAAATGTTTCCTTTTTGAATCACACTTATATGATAATATAATTAGTTTTGTTAATCACAAAGTATATTGTACGAAAACATTTTTAGGTGGTTATAAGTTATAAATTATATATCATATAAGAAAACAAAATTATGTGATTTAATCATATCCTTTTTTTGAGCTCAAAATCTTTAAATATATTGATTTTTGTGAAAAGTCTGTGATAGAAGATGTGTACTCCAAACATTTACCGGTAACTTTATTTGAGAAATTGAATATGTATTATGAAGATTCTCAAGTTTCAGTTCAGCGCTGTTCGCTGAGCTTTTAAGTGGTTTATATACATGTACATGTATAAGTATTATTCAACTACATTTAAGGGATACAAAGTGAGATCAGTTCAGGTTTTATATGCATTACTAATCTTGTGATTGATCAAATCCAGTCAGAACATTTCATGGCAATGATATTTTCTCAAAGTATAACCCATAACTAAAACAACAACAACAATGTACTTAAATGTCGGTTAACAAATAATGATGATGTTTTTTTGCACATAATGAATTGGGTTTCCCATCAACTAAAAGACAGTACTAAATGAGAATTAGGAGATACACATGAACATGTAAACAGTGAAGTGAAGTAAACCTTGGTACAGTTGACAGTACCATTCAAATAAATGCCTTTTATTTGGTCACACATTCTCTCAGTATCATCACGGAAGCCAAGTACGTTGATTCTAAGTTATTTGGTCTTTGATGTTTCCTTCATTTAAAGATTGCGTTCAGAATAGAATCATCTGTTATCAGTATTCTTAATTACTGAATAGTATTACAAACATGTACAATGATAACCAAAGAATTGCATAGCAAAGTTAAAGTATTATTTTACAATATCCAACAAAGAAAATGTAAAAATTATATATTTATTTCTAAGAATTTTTAAAAAAAATTATTTTGAAAATATCTAAGACGTTTTCACTGTCAACACATGGTCAAAGTATTATTTTACGATATCCAACAAAGTAAATGTCAAAATTGTATATTCAATTCTAAGAATATTTTGAAAAATTTATTTTGAAAATTTGTATGAAGTTTTCACTGTGTTAACAGTATTAAAATACTGTGATATCAAAAAGAACATGTAAACAATAATCCTGTACATTCCTTTTAATTATGCAAAAAGTAAAAAAAAAAAAAAATACACACAGGATTAAATGATGTTCGTTAAATATTATTTTTCTAGGTTAGTTTTGTATTAGTCTAATCAGTATATATCATATATAATGTACTTTTTATCAGTTCTTCTTTGACCAGGCTGTAACTTGATTTTTTGGTCTATTCTTTAATGAATGTCATTCCAAAATCAGTGGTTAAAAGGGTAAATTGCAAAAAGACTAATTGCATTAATATATTTCATTATAAATATTTTGTTATTTTTTATTTTTGTATATAGTATCCTTATGTATCAATCTCCAATAAATACTTACAACAGTTTATAACGTAGAATGTAAACCTATATACTTCTTAATTATTCAGAAAGTATTTGGTTTTAAACCATTTGTTTAATATGTTTATATACAAAAAATATTTACGCACATGCAGCCATGTATGTTTTTTTTTTTTGCTTTCAAGATAGTTCAGGGTTATTTTGTTTATTTCGTTTATTTCAAGAGTGACCAACTGATATAAAACAAATTTAAAGGCTCCCTGCATGGTTACAGGGTTTTCCCCCTTGAGTGCACGAAAGGAGTTATCTTCATTGAATTCATGAAGCTTTGATCTCAATTTGAGGAAAGAATGGTAATAAAATGTAGTTTTGAAACTGAGGTAAATTTTAGAATAAGGGCAGACTGTAAGCACACCCCTCATTATTGTGTAATAAATGCTGAAACAAAGAAGATTTACTTTTTATACATTTTGATAGTTAAAATTTTTATTTATAAAACATTTATTTTTAAATTCTCCTATTTTTAATGAGAAGAAGTGATAAGAACAAATTGGGGTTAATTTTTTAATTCCACAGTTTTTAATCCCTCCCAAGTATTTATACTGGGATTTCTTGGTATCAAACCTAAGCCATGATCATCGGACAAAAATTGGTGCCTGGGCCTGAGTCAGTTCTTATCGGAATCAGATTTGTCTCTGTATTTTGTAGCCTAAAATAGTTCCCTTACTAGTGAAGTTTTACGAATGTTGTGCTGTTTGTCTTTGTGTTGTCGTTTGTTTGAGCAAGAAGATAGTGTGCCAACTTGAAGTAGCCTGCAACACATACATGTAGTACGTCTAAGTACGTGGTATGGACGTCTAATATGCTGTGTATCCGCAAATTGCCATTATTTGGTGAACTTTAATGATCCGGCTCTGATGTGAACTAGGCTCAGATGATTTTAGTTCAACTTATTGATGCCCGTGTTCTTGCAGCTATTACAAATGTAATACAAGAAAACTGTTACATTGTGAAGGTAGACTATACAGAATATATAATTGTATTTAACTATTAATGTATTATTTGTAATTCATTTAAAAAAAACTGCTGAAAATTGGGTTCTGCTGTGAGTTGTTTAGAAGATACAGTTTATACTGTATATAATTTATAGGATACTTCCAAGCTATGCGAATATACGCATATGAATTTCTTTGTGAAATTCGGACTTTAAATTACCAGAAAATGTAAGTTTTAGTTCCATATTCACACTTAAAGATATTTATGACTTAATAAAACCTTGCTATTTCATGTTACCTATCATTAGATGTATTTATCATTCTATGTACTATGTATGTAGATTTATTAGGGCATTTCTGTGCTTGTAGAATAGTGCTTAAAAGTTATATCTGTAATAAAATGTTCTATACCTTGTTTGGTGTGTGTTTTTGTTGTTTTGTTATAAGTAATAGCTGGTGGTCAGCAGGAGCTCACTGGTGCTCAGCTTAGGGGCATCAGAAGGCAGATTTGTTGTGGCGTCCTGTGATTATTATGTTGCATCCTTTGGTTATTATGTGGCATCCTGTGATTATTGTGTGTCGTCTTTCTGTTTGTAACTGGTGACGTCAAGGTGCTGCTTTGTGTTAGTCATTGAGCTGACATGATATAAGTGAAATAACCTTAATAAATTTAAACCATCACTTAGCCAGTAGTTATGTTAGCCAGTTGGTGTTAAACATTTTTAGCATCAACAGTTTTAAAAAAAAATTGGGCAAAAAAAAAAAGTGATTCTTTCAAAATTAAAAAAGCCTTCTAAAACTGAATTTGAAACGTTGATAATTTTTCTAACAATAGTTACTTTGCAAGGACGATTTGTGCGAGAACATCAATGGAATCACAGATGGCCAAAACACAGATGCCCAAAAATGGTTATAAACAGATTTAAATAACCTTATTTAAACTATACACAACGATCAATTTCCCAAGTTTACACTGTCCCCTGGCAGAGGGTATTAGTATATTAGAGCTTAAAGTCATGCTCACCTGACTTAATGAACAGGGAATAGCACATGTACTTCATGTTTTGGGGCTGTGCCAGTGTTGCTGTCCACCGTTATGGTACACCTATCTTTTAAATGAAATACCATTGGGCTTGGCATATCAATCAATAAATTAAAGAAGCTATAGTTCTATTTACATGTAGATCTAGTTTATTAACAAGTGTGGGCATGGTCAAGATAAAAGGTATGCAAAGTGGGGTGAATTAATACAGCTCTGCATCTGGCTATTGCCAAAGAACTTTAAACCATGCTTACTGCCTTAATCTTTTCTATTCACTGATGGTGTTTTGGTAAGTTTTTATGCAAAGATTAACTGGTTTATTGTTGACTGTTTGGCAGAAAATATCAGATTAATATACATCTTGGATAAATCATAACCAGTAAGTGTATTAATTCAAAGAAAACTGTAGGGAAAAAAAGAAAGGTGTCCTGAATAAATTCAGATTGTGATATATCATGTGTCGTGTGACGACAGTGACTCTTAGATTCAAGATTTGTTTAATAATAGATAATTGAACTATTGAGTTTCAACTCTAGGTAACTAACTGGGTTATATTTAATAATAGGGAAAAAGGGAAAATCCGAACAAAGAAGTCATGTTGGTTAAGATAATATATTTCGGCTTTATTATTCATCATTAGTTTAACATATGTATATATCTCTTTTTCTGTGTGACTCTAAACTGATCTGTGGAACTACTGGCTATATTTTAATGATAAGAGTTTGAATCAAATTAATGCCCCGTTTAAAAATAAGCAATTTTGAACAATTGATACTCAAAATTTCAAAATGTTAATATGTTTTATTTTACAGAGAATTCGGAGATGAAAAGATCAACAGTTCTCCTAATGATTCAATCCAAGTAAAAGATAATGTTGATGAGGTACCTGTTAAGGTGGCTGTTATTCAAACAGCTGAATCTAGTGCAACTGAGAACAAGGGACAAGCACCAGAAAATTCAGAGAAGGGGGACAAGCAAGATTCATCTGATGCACTGAAAGAGGATAGTTCATCTGACAAAGGGAATAAGTCACCTGATGTACCCATTGGAGATAATTCATCTGGAACACCCAAGGGGGTTAACTCTTCAGACACAATCAAGGGGAATAACTCATCCGACACATCAAAGGCAGATAACCCTGAACCATCTTTGCCAACTGAAAAAGATGAAGAAGTAGAAAATAGCATCCCTAAGAAAGAGGAATCCAAGAGTAAACTTGAACAAAAGGAAAAAGAGACAGAAATTATTGTGAGTATAATTATTTGTATAATTATTGACAGGTTTGTTACATATTACATGCTTTCTCCTATATAATTCAGTTTTTAGGTTGCGGGTCATTTGTGTGCTTTCGGTACCTCTAAGCCCCACATCATTGTGTGTGATATAGTGGCAGAAAGTATTGTTCAAAGTGACAATTTTTTTATTCTCTGGTACTTCCTTTTAATTATACTGTACTAGCAGCTGAATTGGAATACTATAATATGTAACTGAAAAGAAACTTGGTAAACCCTAAATGCTCGACAAATTCGACCCCCTTTGCAACTCATAAAACTACATTTTATGCAAAGGGTAAGAAGTGAAGACACATTATTTTGAAATTTAAAATGAAGGTTAGACTTTAAATTACCAGAAAATGTAAGTTTTAGTTCCAAATTCACACTTAAACATTCAATAAATTAATTAAAGTTTGTGCCCTTAGAGGTCGAATTTGTTGAGCATTTAGGGTAATATAACAAATAATGTAATGGCTTGGACTTAGGAGTCTTGTGCCATAATGACCTCAAAAGGCATCTGGAAGCCGATTTATTGTGGTGTCTAACATCTGTGTTGTCAGCGTTATTTAGGGTGATGGTTTCCTTCACCGATTGTGTCATATGATTGAAATAAGCTAAAGTAAGATGTAAAGCCCAAATCAATCAAACAAACAAACATGACAAAAGTTATGAAATGTATTATATTTTATATATACATGTAAGAAAGAATTTTAGAATACTATACCAGATATAAACATGATTATTGCTGTTTTGCCTCAGAACCATGTGATATCAGAACAAGAGGTGTTTGAGGTGGGAAGAGACTGTGAACAACTTTTTGCCTTACTCAACGACAAAGGTGTGTAGAAAATTGTTTGCTCAAATCTTAAAACTTATAAAAAAGTTATAAAATATTAAAATAATTATACTTATATAGAGGCTTGCTCCTTTAGCCACATCTGTTAATGCCACTGTTTCTTATGTTCCTATCCAGCACTTGTGTTCCACTGAATTTTTCTTAAAAAAAATCTGGCATGTAGTTGGCAAGAGCTAACAATTAATGCTCTAGTGTTCTAAGCAAGGGGGCATCATGATGCTGAGTTGGTGCAGCATCATGTTTCTCATCCTGAGTATTTTCTGCTCTGTTGGGTTGTTCAGTGCCATTATGGTTGATGGATTCTTTCACCCATTTAAGTTGAGTTGCAAGTGAAATGCGACCTATTCGTCCCTTATCACGATCAGAGGGGATGAAAAGATCGCAAAAACACGGTAACCATGTAACAAACAAAAAAAAACACACCGATAAATTGAATAACAACAATGGACTTAAGTTGATAAAAATTGCCTGATGGTAATTGATGTGGTTTGTTTGCTCATTTTATTTTGGTTATTTACATCTTAACATGAACAAATTTATATCAATTTATGTTTTCTCTCTTCCCCATAGTTATTGATGAAAAACGAACATTTGAAATTCTCATCAATCGAACTCACAAACAAAGATTACAGCTCAGAATGAAATATCAACTTCTCTACAGACAGGTAACTGATTTTGTTTCAGCTATAATATCATTCATTTTACTCTTATTGGTAGGTGCCTTTCACGTTAGTCATTGAATAAAGCAGTACATTTTGCAAACAGGATGTCTTCTTAGTAGTGAACTGGGAGCTTATCCATTCTTCTATCAAACAGTGTTTCTCTTATTGTAGAAATGAAAGGCTGTTGTTGTAAAAATCTATTTAAATCCCATGTCTTTGTTTTTAAACTTTTATACAAATCCTTCATATTTGCACAAACAATTATGTACTTGCGAAGTTTACGAGCGGGCATTGAAAATTGCGGACTGGTTTTACAAGGTTTCTGTCCGTTTTTACGTCATATTCTGGCAAAGCCTAATTCATCATATAAGTGAAATACCCTTGATATCGACCTTAAACACCAATCAAATAAATAAATAGTGTGACAAAAAATTTCCGTCACATACTGACATTTTACATTTTCAAAGATTTTACTCTTTCAATACATTTTTGATATACACATGGTCAAACATCACTGGAAAGGCAGATACATTTTATAGAAGAGTGTTCAGGTTTCTTATTAGGGTTTTGCATATCGTTCTTTATACTTCCAGGATTTGGTTAGAGAATTACGTAACAATCTTCCTCCATCTCTGGAGATCATTCTAGGGGCACTAACTCTTGAACTGGTTGAGTATGACGCATTATGTATTCACCAAGCTGTGTCTGGCATTGCTATTGATGATAGGACACTAGTGAATATCCTTGTTTCCAGAGATACAGTGGTGAGTTATCTGTTTCCAGGTACATCTGTTTAATGTGTTGCTTAAAAGTGAATACAACCTAAAAATAAAGTGAGATTGAGTAGACGGGTCACATACACAGCAACTGTCTTAAGTCCTGGTCTGACCAGTGTGTAGAGAATTTAAACTGTCTTTTGAGAGCCACATTAACAAGACACATGTATGGTGGACATTTTGTGCCATATACCAGGTAGGTAGTACATGTACCTCCGTGAAATTTGTAACTGTTCAAACGAGATTTAGAAACAGCTATACATTACTCAATACACATATGCTGACAGAATGCCAGAGGGTGAGGAATTCATCCCCAAACGTTACTTGTAACTCACAAGCTAGAAGCAAGTAATTTTCTAATGTAATGAAGTTGATTGAATCTTGGTGATATACACTCGGTCGAGAAAAGTTTTCCTTAAAGTACCAGTAGGCATGATTTTTTTTACTAAAAAATCTAGTATACATTTTAGAGTGGCTCATGAGGAAACATGTTATTGTTCGAGAGCAAAAGGAAAGACAATAGAACAAGAACAACGATTTCTTGTAGCAAAGATTTGATGTAATCTCCTTTATGCACTGCAGAATAATATCACTAGTGAAATTATACCACAATGATGGCTCTAAAGTGGTATTATGGGTCATGTGGTGTAAGAATAATGAAATTTATAGCTGGTCCCAAGGATGGAATTTCAGATCAAAAAGTTGTTATTGTTCTTCTACCCAAATGCATTGTTCAGTTTATAGATTGTTATATCAGGAGTTGTTTTGCAGATTTACCTGTATATATTCTGATTCCTTTTTTTTTTAGCATTTGAAGGCCGTGAAAATAAAATTTTGGCAAGGTGAGCTCTTATCCATTATTTATGATAATTACAATGGCCTTTAATTTTAATTGGGTTAATATTTAACAGGCACAATTTTGAGTGGCGATTTTTGATACACTTTATAGATTATGTACATTTTGCTATTTGTATTTTTGGAAGCTGTATGCTGTGCAGGTTTCATTCTTTGGTATATAAACATTATCTGGTATGTGCTCAGTGAAATTACCTTGAGAAAACACACCAATATCATACTTACTATTTTTTCATTTTTACACTTAATGTCCGCCTAATTTATATGTATCCCTTAACTGTAAACCACCCACGTTAACTTTCACTTCAGTATATGGGAAAGACTTGATAGACTACCTCCGACGTATCACAAACACAGAGTTAGGGGAACTGTTATTAGTACTCTCTTGTCTGACAGAGGGAAAAACACCTGAGAGAGAAACTGAGGAAGAAATAGCTTCCTCTGCCCAGCGTCTTGCAATGGTAAGTTATTTGGTTTACCTATTGCTCTCCACTTTGTTGATTTTGAGAGAAATGTTTTTTCAAAGCCTTTACCAGGACTAATCGTAATTAGAACCATAGTATATCAATATATTTTTGAAAAGCCAGGTTTACAAATATGTGAATTCAGTGACCGTTTAACCTATTAATTCTAACATTATTACGAGTTGATTGCACGTCGATAGAGACAAATACAGTGTTGAATTAGACCTTCAACTGAAAACAGTGCCTCAGTTTCTTTAGTTTCTGCTTAGAACCATCACAGGAGAAGTTGTCAATGCAACCGTAGGAATCTGTAAAAACAACACCAACAATTATTTTAGAACACATTTTAAAAAATCAAGAATGAACTTAGAAAAACTTTTTATTTTTTGCACCAGCATAAAGTTTGAAAACTTATCTTTTAATAAAAGAAATAGCTCAATTTTGACACATGAAAGTCCAGCAAGACCTTAACGTCCAATGTAAAAGGGTAAACTTTTGAACATAGGGATGTTTTTCCGTCAGGGCTAAGATATATGCTTATTGGATATAGTTTGTCTAGTCTATACTTTATCCTTATTGATGAAGCCAGTACTAAAGATAATACTTAGGTAATGGATATAGTCACTGCTGAAAGGTATGCTTAACATATGCCATTATTGCTAAAATGAATACTTCAGTAGATAATTAGATTTGTGGAAAAATTATGCTTAAAGGTCAATTCATTTAAGTTTATCCTTTTAAAAATGACCGTCAGTAAAGATAATTATATGAGAGATATGTATGTCACTCAATGACAGTATATTATAAGTTACACCCTCTGGCTGGTTGGGTATACGTGAGTCGTGGTGGTTTTCTTCTTATCACGTATACCCAACCAGCCAGAGGGTGTAACTTATAATATACTGTCATTGAGTGACATACTACCATTGAGTTAAATATATAATTAAATAAATATTTTATACATTTGTTTTATATTCTAGAAACTATCTAGTGGAGAGAAGGCCTACCTTGATGTGCTACATAAGAAAAGCGCAGAACACATTCATAAGATTTTCCGCAAATACCAGGAGGTAATTCACCATTTTCATTCAGTAATTTATGCCAGTTTGATTGTAATTAAATGTTGAGCGTAGAAAAAAAGTTTTTGGCTGGGAAGTCAAGGGTGTTTGATTTATGCGATGGAACTAAAATACTTTTTTTGAAAAAGATTTTTTAAATTTTAAACTTTTTATTAAGTCACAAAACTTTTTGTTCAAGTTTAAGAAATTAAATAATAGTTTTATAAGTCAATCAACTCATCCCCAACCATGTAGACAGTCTGCCCTGACAGCCTTAAAAAAGAACCTGTATTTGCCTTCTTTCAAAGGTATTATATGGGTTACCAAGGGTGATAAAGATTATTTATTTACTTGCTTTGTGATTAATGGTTTAAGGGTATTTCACATACCCACCTTGACACAAAACGTTTATTTATAAAAACTGAAATAGAAAGCTCATAAAATCAATATCTTTGTATGTAATGTTAAGATTTGTTGATTGATGTTTAATGGTATATTTAAGGTTATTTCACCCATATGGTCCTGTATCAGCCCAATGAGTGAAGGTAATACCCTTGACTTCACTGAGAACAAACAAACAATACAAAACAGTTATACGACCCAAAATTGTAAGCTACCACAAATTGGCTTGTTGGTGATCCTTTATAATAGTTCATTGAGCTCCAGGCATAGGAAGCTCACTCGAACAACTCGCTGTCATTTTATGAAGTACCAGTATGATTATTTCTGTCTCTTTCAGATTACTGGAAAAGAAATTTCAGAATCTTTTCAGAAATACAAAACGGGGGAAGTTAGAACAGCTCTGATGTCATTTGGTTAGTTTATATGTACTTTTGGCTTTCAACCCAATTTTTATAAACTTTTGCTTAACCAAAAAGCTGGAGGTGGAATTAACGGAAAATCTTCAGTTTTACTTAAATTTAATTTACACCATTTTACTGGAATAATTAAACTTTTTTTAATAGGAATTATATTGCAAGGTTTGTCCCCGTTTTTCACCAAACACTAGCAAGGCAAAGTCGTCATATCAGGAAAGAACCCAGAGTTCAACATTAAACACGGTATGACATATATAAATTATTGACTGCTGATTGAAGGGATTCAGTTCACCCAACATCTTCATTTGTATATCTTGTTATTAATTTGTTGTTGTAGTTGAGCACTTGAACAACCCCACCCTGTTTTATGTCCACCAATTGAAAGAAGCCATGAGGGATCCTGGTGTGGATGGAATCATTCTGATACACATCATAGTCTCCAGAGCCGAGGTACGTCATTATAAACTGCTTAACTACTTTTGTAGAATCCACCAAAGTGATCATCAAAAGTAATTGTTTGTTCAACCATTCACTTAACTCACTACAGCTATCTGATATGTAGTTAATGAGGTGCCCCTATGATACCAGAGCTAAGGATCAGGTAACCAACTGATTGTTCCTGGTAATGCATCAGGCCAGGTGAAAGCCCTGTGTTATCTTTCCTTGTTGCCTGTGGGGTTGTTTGTAGTTTCCGTCACAAGTTGGGCTGGCACACTTTCATAAATTTTCAAGTTTTCATCCCAATCAAGCAAGTAAACAAGAAAACTTTAAAAGAAAAATCAAGTGATGATTTAAATTATCTATTCATTAAACCATTTACTCACTTATCAATCTCCTAAATTAATCCTTTTATTTATCATAATCTCGTGACAATGATTTACCATTGTCATTTAGCATAGTTTCCAATGTAGTTCCACTGGAGAAGACACTATCAATGTTCATTTTTTCCTTCAATATTCTTTTGAATTGGTAACTAGTTT